>CAVNYN010225028.1:0-84989 GCA_963692815.1 Nyctanthes arbor-tristis
GTTGACTACTGAATTTTAGAAGAAGATTGATTATTTTTCACTTTCTTCCTCATGTCTTAAGCATAGGGATATGCATTTAACAAAGTAAGGAAAATAAAAATGGGGAGGAAAGAACAAGAAAATTGGGTTCTTTTTTCGAAGAATCTCTCATTTCTCTCACCAAACAGGACCACAGAACAAAATGTTTACTACTATAGTACTAGCAAATGAGGTGGACGAACATGAAGGGTACGTGTGGCAGTAGGGGGAACTATGTTGATTTTCTATTGGGGCACATCATGCTTGTTGCCATAAGGAAACCAGCCACTGCCATTAGAAAATTGTCAGATCACGGAACGCATTTTTATAAAATGAATAGTATTCCTTTATTGCAATTGACATTTATTTAGAGTGAAATGGCGAACTATATTTCACAATAGAAATAGAATGCTAATGGAAGGGTGGGGTGGAGATTTGTTGAACATGTGAATCTCATGAAATATTTGGTTGTGATTAGTTTTATCAATTTCTGTTTTCAAATAAAAATTGTTTGCTAACAAGAGAGATTTTATCAAAATTTACAATATTAATTGAACAATAATCATTTGTTTTCTTGATATTCTTGAAGAACCAATATATGGAAAATAATTGTATGCTGCTTGTTTTGTTCATAGGAGGCTCCTCTAAATTTTTACCAATCATTCATCCAAACAATATTGCATTTGTATCTTCTTCTGTTCATGGGGCTGAAGGTTGAGTAAAGCATGTAGGCTTATCTTGTGGAGATTTCCAAATTTAAGCATAATTTGGGACCTTTTGTCTTGTAATCGGCATCTAAAGGGTGAAGTCTTGGATGGGGAAAAGTGTTAAAAGAGAACAAATTTGGATCTGTTTCATGAATACTCCAAATATTAAGTGGAAACAATAAAGAAGTTGAAGAAATAAAATGAAATAAGGTGAAGAAAAAAAGGCATCAATCCATAGAATCTCATGACTTACAAAAATATTACGGAGGATATGACATTGTATCAGATAATTCAAATTCTTTACCTTTAATATTGCTTCCGGTGGCATTAGAATTCTTCATATCAACTCCAAACTATTCCTGAAATGATGCTAGGTCCTACTTTACAAACTTGTTCGATCAACTTCCAAACTACTAGCAACAGGCTAAAATTGGAGACATGGCTGTTTGGGGGTATATTTGATCGAACCAGTATTCTTTTATATTTGCTTCTTCTTCTTTTTCCATTTTCTGATTTTAATGGCTATAATGTTGAGGAACACAAATATGTGATATATTGATCTCTATTTGTATATTCTAAGTACTAGTTTTCTACTGAAGGCTATTCTTTAAGTGTCAAAAGTTGCTAATTTGAGTTTTTCATGCACTTGCAAACTTAAAATCCTTTAGGCTATCCTGCATTGTTGAGCCAAATTTTCTCCGTACTTTCAGCAAAAAACGAAATGAAATATAAATAAAAATATCTGTGTATTACAGAAATTTGTATCCTCTCATTTACTAATTTTAGTCTGAAAAATACAATTCAGGAAATGTTTTGATAGGAACTGTTAGTTGAATTTTGGCTTGCATACTCCAAATTCAAATAGGGGAGATGATATTTCCATATTTATGGAAGGCTCCTAAAATGCTATGGTGAACCTTTATATTTTTTGGATCTAGGTTCTTCAAGCGTACTTCCCTTTTTATTGATAAGAGTCCTGGTTGAACCATATTTGCTTGGAACAAAATCAAGCAAGTCGTATGCTGTGGCAATCTGTGCATTTGAGATGTTTTGTAATAGTTTGAAGGGAATTGACAGAAGAGCTCAAAGTGCATCCCTGCAATGAACTGTTCTACTGGAATCCAACTAGGAGTTGAGGCAGTGCCTCTTACAAAAATGACACCTGTCACGCATTTCTGGCCCCCTTCAAAGAAGAATGGAAGGGGAATGGTGAGGATAACAATGAGGGACAGAAGCAAGAATAGAAAGCCCCTTCAGAAGGGAAGGAATCTCAGTATTGAGGCCATTCAGACAGTTCAGGCACTGAAACGGGCAGCAAAATCTGAGGTGCAGCTGGAGCAAATCTTTGACACCAAATTCAGGCGTTTACTGAAGTTTGATATGCTTGCAGTCCTTCGTGAACTCCTCCGTCAGGACCAATGCCTTTTGGCTCTGAAGGTTTGCCTACTTCTGCCCTTTTACTTTCTGAGACAAATACAGAGTGTTTTTTTTTTTTAAACAAACCCAGAGTAATTTAATTAGGTAGTACAATATTCTGCTTCATTTGGTGTTCAACCTCCTCACTTTTACTTTTAACCAGTTGCATACTAGTGCTTTATCTTTCTCCAATTCATTAGTTATTTTCTTACTCTTCCCTATGCTGATATGTCACCGTGTAATAAACAAGACTTGAAATAAATTCAAATAAATAAACTGTCCTGGGAAAGATACAAGAATTGTTTATTGAAGAAGACCCTGATGTGACTGTATGGAAACCTCGTTCTCTAGTTGCTAGATGCATTAACAATTTAGAATTTATTAGTTTAGATTGAGATGGATTATATTTATAGCTGTCTGCCTCACTCTTCTTGTTCATCCCCATCTTTTACCGTGTGGTTGTACTGTATTTTCAAAATAAGTAATTTACTTACTTCCAAAATGAGCAATGAAAGTATTTCCAAACTTAGTTACTTATAAGTGAAATTGTTAAGCTTATACAAACATGGTTGGGGCTTCATGAATCGTCCCATCTGCATGTAAAATAATTAACACTGGATTCTATTTACCGCTGTGGATATAGGTTTTTAAGTATGTCCAGAATGAGTACTGGTATAAGCCTCAACTCTCTTTGTATGCTGAAATGGTTACGGTTCTGGGACAGAATGGATTGCTTGAAAAAATACAACTTCTTCTCATGGAACTGAAATCAGAAAGTAATTTAGAGCCAGATGTTGAGGGCTTCAATGCATTGCTAGACAGCATGGTGAATTTCAACCTCTCTGGGCTAGCATTGGAGTGCTTTTCCTTGATGAAATCCTCATCATGCGATCCAGACAGGACATCTTTTAAAATCTTGATAAATGGCTTAGAATCAACTGCAGATGCAAATAATTTGGCTATTGTACAAAAGGAAGCACAAAAGTATTATGGCAATTTTCTGGATTTCTTCAAAAAGGAGGAAACTGTGGTTAGCTAGACTATGTATTGAAATGATTACGGTTAGTAACATATATTTCATGCCATATCTTGCATTCTTACTCTGATTCTGTTGTGTGTTTTTGCAACTAAAACTGCAACAACTATAATGCATATGCAAGGTCAATTGGTTCATAATCTAAATTTGTGTGTTAAACCATGTTAAGGTGTACATTTTCTGAAAGGTCATGCCTTTTAGATGAACCACCAAAGCGATAAATATGGCCTTCGACTCTACCATTGCATATAATATTCCACAGATTCTGCAGTTTTCTTTCTCCGGTAATTAGTGCTTCAAGTTTGACTTTGTTAAAGAAACGACTTTTGCTTCTTTTTTATGGGTATTTCTTGTAATATCTTGATTCTAGTCTATCAGACCGAGTCTTTACATGTTTCGATCATTACAATTCTATTATCTTAATGACTTGTATAGTTTCAGTCTCTATTACATTCAACAAGGTAACGTTTGATATCGGTTTTGTAGGAGTTATATGGAAACATGTGTTACACGACGTTTCTTGCTTGGTCAATACGGTGAATGTACAATAAATTAATTTTATTTTTTCAGGCTTTCCGGAAAGAAAGAGTCATGACAACTATGAGCCATCACTTTCTTTGTACATTTTTAACATTCTACTTTGTACGTTCCCAATTAATTGGTTCCTCGTAAAAGTGCGCCTTTCGACGTTGTCACTTGATTGGTCAACCCCTTAACATTATAAACGGAGAGCAGGAAATTGAAGGAATCCAATCCCCTGTCTTTGTTTGTCTATGGATTGCTTTTGCACTTTACCCTTCTTCACACTATCAAATATCAATACGTTTGGTGACAAGTTTGGTGGTATAATACGTTACATCATTTTATTGAATCATTTAGAAAGGGCAAAAAAAAAAAAAAAAGGCAAAAAACAATATTTGAAGAGCTGTAAGTTCTTCTTATTATTATTTTTTAAGTTCAATTAAATGATATCACATAACAATTTAGCACATATCAATTTCACATACTATATTACAATTATAAATTTCATATTATTCTCTTTAGTCCAAATAGTTCATTTTTTCAAGAGAAAAAGCTTACTTCACGCTCTCTCGGGGGTGGATGCGCTAGGGGTCAGGTGGCATAGGCGATAATCGATAGTTGTACAATTTTTTTGACGAGACAATTCTAAGAACAACTTAATCTGTCACTATATATAGTTATATACTAAATTATATAGAACTGTACAATGTTTGTTTTGCAGGGTACTGGAAAGATGGTTGCTTATCAATAAGCTTTCATGACATTTATCTATCTTCAAGATATGAAGTGTTTCCCATTTATCTATCTTCCATATGCATTTGGTATTAGGAATTTATATTAATTAAGTAGTAAAAGAAAGAGAGATTCTCTGTGATTACAAGTTCCAAGGCCAACTAATAATTACATAAGAATAAGAGAAAAGGGACAGTCCATAGACAGATTAGCAACACTAAAAAATTATGCAAATTGATCTTCATCTTCCCTTAGTTGGTCAACACTGAATCAGAATGAAAAATCTCAGCCGTTGGATTAGATTACTTTTTTCATCTATGATCAAAAGATTAAAAAGTGGAGTATCCGGCAATTTGACTGGCTGTGTGATTCTCTTGCCAGCTACATCTCACATACTGATACTCAAGGATTTAGATCTTATTAGCAGATTAACAGTTGCAGAAATTATGCTTCACCTAATTCTTTTTTCCTTTTCTTTTCCCATTTATATATTAGCAGGTGTCATCCAGTCCATTGTAACTTTGTTATATCATACTTCTAGTTTATGTTTAGGGTTGTATATATAAATGAACAATCTGTGTCAACATCTATTCTTTTTCAAAATCAATGCCTAAGATAATGGTAATTCTTGTGGAGCATCTGTAGAACGAGGTTTCTCCAAAAACACTTACAAACACTTCGAGTGGAAGTAAAGTTTTAAAACCATTATGCAATGAGAATGCAACCAATTAGGGTCTAGTACGTGACAAACATGTGCCATTTATTTATTTTTTCTCCAGTTTCATTGGGGTATGAAAGAAAGAACTATCTTTTTCACCCTTTTAAGAACACTATTATTTATGTCAATTTTGATGTGATGTGATGTAGTTATATAAGTATTTGCTAATAATTACGTTAAACAAAATAATCATTCATCTTGCCAGTTTATGAGTCGACCTGACTGGTTGGAGCGGAATTTAATAACTATTCACATATATAGATTAGTGTACAAATAAATTTACAGATAATGCGTAAAATTATAATTCTTTCATATATTTTCTCTTTCTTTCAATACATAACATGATGTGAAATTGTAATTTCACAGCCTTTCGATAAACGCATTGTACATTATCTAGACAAATAGATTAACACCTATTCACATTGGCAAAGAAATATAACAAGAAAGAAAATCAGAAGGTAATAAATGGAATAATGTTATGTAGCACCAGTGGTGTTTGGCACCAGTCTATGTGGCAACTAATGTGTCATTGAATGATAAGTGAAATTAAATGTATGAATAAAGGACCTACTTAATTTGACTTATAATTTAATGCCACGTTGATAAATTACCAAGTACTAGTGGTCCTAAATAGCACTACTCTAATAAATTAGGTTGCAACGGTACACGATATTTTTAACGAGTAGCAGTGGCGGTGGTTACTGGTTTTAATCATCAGATTCAGAGCTCACTTTTTTATGCAGAGGCGTGGGACGGAATGAGACGCCTTTCTTGTTAAGCTTTCACTTCCTTCAATTCATCCATTTTCTCTCTCCATCTTTACTATTTTCTTGACAGTTGAACCCTGAACAACAACCCCACACCCAGAATTCAAGATAAAAATGCCCTTTTTTCTTCCGTTTCTTCATTACAAGTGAAAAAGAATCTGAAAAATGGTATCTTTTTCTCTCTCGCTTAAAGTTCTGTTTTTGAAGTAACTTCTATTACAGTGTTAGTGCTTTATCTGACGAGGTTTTTGTATGGCTGTACCAGTGTAGCATTTATGATGCTGTAATTGATTTTCTGCTTCTGAACATTATCTTCTGAGTTCTTTATTGACTGGTCTTGTGTTTTTCTTGGGCATTAATGGCTACTTGAAGCATTAATTCTTGGAGGGTTTCTTGAATTTCAGTGGAAAAATTTTGGAACTGCCATTGTGTTCCCTTTTAAGTTGTTCCTGAGTGAGTGGTTCAATTAACTATTTTTTTCAGTTTTCTTACTGAATCTGCAGTTTAAACTACTATTCATATCATACCCCTGTGTTCCTTCTTCTGATTGTAGACTTGTATAATTGTATTCTTTAAGTTTTGCGCTTGAATTTGAACTTGTTTAAACGGACTGTTGTATGCTTTATTGCCATGTTTATGCATTTATGGAATCTCTGGTTTGTTAGAATGAGCATCTCATATCTGGATGTCTCCATAGTGATCGCTGATTTTGCTTTTGGTTAGGCCATTTCTTGATGCTCCCAGTAATTTGGAAAAGATTGAATCTTCTATTTAATGGTTATTGGTTACTGCTCAACTCTTGTAAGAGGAGATCGAAATGACCGGAAAGGATGTTGCTATGGGGGCGGAAAAGGCAAACGAAAAACCTGTTGACTACCAAGGACCAAATCTCTCAAACTGGCAATTAAATGGAAATAGATTGACAAATGCATCCATGGTAATCAACCCCACAAGCAGTTCAATGGTTGATGCTTCAGCTTGTCCATCTGATTCCATGGGGGCCTCTTTTTGTCCTACCATCTGGAACCAGCCCATCAGTGGACAAGATATAGGCTATTCTGACATGAATCTCCAAAGTAATGCTAGCACTTCAAATGCATTGGGTAATGAAACAAGTAGCTTTGGTCCTGTGAGACCTAGTATTGATTGGGCTCTCCCTAATCCCAATGCAATGTTGAACGAGCATGCGTTTCAACTGGATTTCCCTGAGATGGTTAACTCGAGCTTGCCACACCTTCCAGCTGATTCAGGTTTCATTGAAAGAGCTGCCGATCTTTTTCGTGTTTTGGTGGAGGGAATTCTATCAATTTGCTGAGCCCCTTCAGACTCTCTGAATGTACGAATCCTTACACTCGGGATTTGACATTGGAAGGACCATGTAAGGTTCTTACTGGTAATGGATCAAATTCACTGCCGATGGTGCAATCTCAGATCGGACAAGATGAATTCGGTCCAAAGTTCCAAGAAGACTTCTCTGCCGATGCATGAAACTGAAGGGAGCCCAGTCAAGAACGATAAGATGAAGACTGAAAACTTTTGTAGCTCTCATGATGAAGAGAAATATGGTACTCGTGTGCCGGTTAATGAGTCTGATGAAGCTGAAATTAGTGGGAGTGGTTTCCAGGAGGAGTTGAAGGATTTGGCCAGGGAATCTTGTGAACTTGGGTCCAGGAAAAGGAAGAGAACTGGGCAGGTTGAACACAGGCCGATAAAACATTCTTCTTATCGGTTTCAGCACTAAATGCCCCTATGTCCATGATTTCCTTTCATTTACTGATGTCTTTTGTTTTCTCATCTGTCAGGATGCTCAGCTGATTGCAGACAACGGAGGTCGAGAGCGGGCAACTGAAACTGCAAATGACTGTCCTGAAACTCAACAGCAGGGTGATCAGAATCCAGCATCGACTAAGCCTGCAGGTAAGCCTGATAAATCTCAAGGGTCAGATCCACCTAAAGAAGAATACATTCACGTACGAGCTCGAAGAGGCCAAGCAACAAATAGCCACAGTCTTGCAGAGAGAGTAAGATATTCCTGAAACTTCATTTAATAGGTTGTAGCAAGAATTATTTTCTCTGGATTTGTGGTAAGATAATCTGTTCACATCACAGGTAAGACGGGAAAAAATTAGTGAAAGAATGAAATTGCTTCAAGATCTTGTGCCTGGTTGCAGCAAGGTAGGTTATTTTGAAGCTAAATTAAAGGCTAATTACATGATCTGCTTTAGCTTGTTCAATGAATGAGTTATCTTCTGCAGGTCACTGGAAAAGCAGTTATGCTGGATGAAATCATTAATTATGTACAATCACTTCAACAACAGGTTGAGGTATGCAAATCGTGAAAAGTTAACTACAGTTTTTTCCTTCTGTTTTACTAATCATATCACAGAAGCAAAAAATTTCTTGGAATTTTTGTTTCTTAAACAGCTAGTTTTACTCATAGATTATTCATTATTAACTATGTATCTGTGACTTTTCAGTTCCTCTCGATGAAGCTTGCAACTGTAAATCCTCGACTGGACTTCAATATTGAAGAGCTGCTCGCCAAAGATGTAAGAAAATGCTTGTTCATCCAAGCAACACTTGGCACTTGATTATCTTCAAAACTGTAATTCTCTTTTAATGCCACAGTAGAACTAATACATTGACGACAAATCCTTCAGCCAAGAGCTGCTACACCATCTTCACTGGCTTTTTTGTCGAATATCAATAAGCCTCATCTCCCATTGCACCAGTCGTTGCAGACGGGAATTTTCCAACAAGGTCTTCCTGGCTTGGAAAGCTCGTCAGGTTCACTTCTGGGTTCGATCAATCCCCGGTTTTCTACCTTTGGTGGAAGATGCAAAGAATCTACATCTCAAGTAAGCTTCTTCAACGTTCTTCCTATTAGCTTTGCAGATCTCTGGCCTCTGAGGATTAATATCAGCATTGTGGAATATAGGCACATTGCATATGGGAAGATGAACTTCACAATATTATCCAGATGGGCTTCACTTCAAGTGATCCTGTTAACAGCCAAAATTTAAGCGGTACACAACATTTTTCCTGTAATATTTCTCAAGTAGCTCAAAGATTTTAAGCTGATTGCTCTCTTTCTGCTGCCTTTGCAGATTCTCCACCAAGAGGCCACACGGAAACTCATCCCTGATAGCTTTAATTAGAATTTGTATTTCTATGCATCCGATCCTTGTCTGAGTTATATTCAATCCCTTCACTTGAGCCCCAAAAAGGATCCCACGTTATTGGTTATGAACCTGATCTTGAAGTTCTGAGCTTAGTTGTTGGATTCCTCCATTGTCAAGGCTCATCATTTACCATGCCAAGCAGGTTCCTTCATCCAAGCATCATTTGCTATGTTAAGAAAGCAGTAGTCTCGAGTGACCGACATCTAAGTTCAAACTACTACCTCAATGAGTGGGAGTCAAAACTCAAAAGATCGACAAGGGGAAGTTTAACCTTCAGATGAAGAGGAGGAACAAAGCGGGGTATTCTGTTTACCATTGAAATTTGAATGAAGATCATGGTTTCTTCTTGTAAATCATGGAGAAGAATTTCTGTAGAGGTGTTGACAGATGAAAATAGAACCAGTCTTCATTTTTGAAGCTTTTCAGCCGATTGGTTGCATTTTAGTTGGGAAGTGTGTGTACAAATTTTGTATACCTAGTATGTACAAATAACACTCCTCTTTAGTTTATGCTTGTGCTTCTTTAGTTCGTAGTTTTCATTCTTGTCAAGATTTACTGCGGTTTGCAGGCGCATCATTGTGTCCTTTTATGGGTCAAATGAAATCTCTGCCCTAAATGTGAAATAGTTTTCTCCATAAGCATGAAGTCAGAAGAAACAATTATTATCTTTTTTTTCTTTTTTTTTTCTTTTTATTATTATCTGACAGTGATAAAATAATTACTAAATTATTTGAGTCAGACTTTTTTTTCTTTGTTCTTTCTTTCTTTTTTTTGGTGGAAAGATAAAATTTATATTTCGTGTATCAAATCAATACATCTTGTGCTAAAACGGCCTCAAGCCAGGTAGGCACGTTATGGAGGGTACAAGGGGAAGGAGAATTTAAAGATCTTCTAGCTAAATTATGTGGAACGCCATTTGCTTGTCTTCGAGTAAATTGAACTCTAGCATAATCATAACTCCGGGACGAACAAGCCAAGTTCAGACATATCCGCACTATTTGAGCTTATCATATCAACTACTCCTTTAGCATCCACAGTAAAGCTTCCCTTAAACCCATTAACTCGGCTTCAATAGCCTTGAAACCTCCCTCTAGATTCTTCATATGAAGCCTAATAAATTTGCCTCGATGATTCCTCACCACCAGACCAAAACCCACCTTCCTATCCATTACTGCTGCATGGATATTGCACTTCAGATTGCCCAGCGGAGGTTTCAGCAAATGCCATTCTCTGCTCTACGATTTTTTCAGCCTCCAAGCCGCGTTCCAATCCCCTTTGAACTCGACGGCTTTCCTCCTCTTCCAGATTATCCATGAACACCCTGTACCCGGACTTAACCATATAATCTCCTCTCTTACTGTAGTTCTATCTGGGGCAGAAATAAGACTGAAACGAATATATAATCTCCTCTCCTTGAGTAAAGAGTTCGTTGATTAACTCTATGTCCCATTCTCTACAACCCAGGATAAAAAGCTTATTGACCGTTAAAGTTCTCCAAATCCGGCTGCTCTAGAGTTTCAACTCGAAAACTAGGTCTCTCTCTCTAAACACGAATATTATTACCATTTCCCACCCTCCATCTACAACCTTTCTCCAACACCACTCGGGGACTCCAAATGCTCCTCCAAACATAGCTCGGATTGTGCCCCAATTGAGCCTCCAATAACTCCTTCCTAGGATAATAGTTAGCTTTGATAACTTGACTCACTAAAGCATTAGGATTAGAAATAAGCTTCCACCCTTGTTTCCCGATCATGGCAAGGTTAATAAGTTTTACCTTCATTATCGACCCTCAAGAGTTGTACTATCTCAATCGAACATTCAAACGAGTAAGTGAAGTCAAATAAGCTTAACTAGATCAATAATAACTAGGAAAATAACTTAGATGTAAGATGGTAAGATGGTAAAATGATTGGATCCAATTCTTATGTCACAGTTGGTTTCTACATGGGCATGTTGTGTGTGTCTATACACACAATAGTACTAGTTAATTAATTTATGAATAATGTTTAAAAATTTCTAATAGACTTTATTATAAAACCTCTCATTTTATCTGGCCTGAGTATACACACACCATTTGATTTGAAATATGCGTAGCCATTTGGAGTAGGAGATTTTGTTACAAAAACATACGAATGTTTTTAAATATTTTTGGTTAATTTAATATTTAATATACTAAATTTTATTCAATCAATGAGAACAGGAAGTAAGCAAAATCTGTTTTAACTGTTTTAACTGTCCAATTCATCGTACTCTTTCCTCTGTTTTGGACACCTAAAAATGCTTCAAAGAATATTACAACCTGAATGACATGGCACTTCCACCATTGCCACCGCCGCCGCTTCTATGAAGCTAACTTCATGAAACGGAATTCCCAATTCACTCTCCTGCCGAAACCTCTCTCCAAGAAACCAGATGGCAAACATTTCCAATTATTACTGCTCCCTGCTGAAACAGTGCTGCGAAACTCGCAACTTAAACCAAGCGAAACGATTACACGGACACATACTCAAAAGTGTAACAAACCCAGAAACCTTTTTGTTCAACAACCTCGTAAATGTATACTATAAGTTGAGCAAAATCACCTATGCTCGCAATGTGTTCGATCAAATACCCAGACCAAACCTGTTCTCATGGAATACCGTTCTATCTGCTTACTCGAAATCTGGAAATGTTATTAAAATGCAAGAGATATTTGATTTGATTCCGAAGAAAGATGGGGTTTCTTGGAACTTGATTATTTCGGGGTATTTGAGTTCTGGATTGAGAGATAAGGCTTTAAAGGCTTACAAGTCCATGCTAAGGATGGGGCTCGGGAATTTGAATAGAATTACGCTCTCCACCATGATTATAATGATGTCGAATGAGGGTAGGGTTGATTTGGGTCGGGCAATTCATGGTCAAGTAGTGAAATGTGGGTTTGAGTCCTATGTTTTTGTTGGAAGTCCTTTGGTGGACATGTATGCAAAATGTGGTTTCATATGTGAAGCAAGACGTGTATTTGATGAGTTACCGGAGAGGAATTTGGTTATGTATAATACTATGATTATGGGTTTTATGAGGTGTGGAATGGTTGAAGAGTCTAAGCATTTGTTTATCTGTATGCCTGAAAAGGACTCAGTTACTTGGACTACAATGATCACGGGGCTGACACAGAATGGGTTAGCAACAGAAGCCGTGGATCTTTTCCGTGAAATGAGATTGAAAGAATTGAATATGGATCAGTTTACTTTTGGGAGCATTTTGACTGCTTGTGGTTGTCTGTGGCACTGAGAGAAGGCAATCAAATTCATTCTTATATTATTAAAAATGATTATTTAAAAAATATATTTGTTGGCAGTGCCCTGGTTGACATGTACTCCAAATGTAGAAACATTAAATATGCAGAAACAGTTTTTAGGAGGATGATGCACAAAAATATTGTATCTTGGACCGCAATGCTAGTGGGTTATGGCCAGAATGGGTACAGTGAGGAAGCTGTTCGAATTTTTTCTCAAATGCAGAGGGATGGGATTCCGCCAGATGATTTTACTCTAGGTAGTGTAATTAGCTCTTGTGCAAATCTTGCAAGCTTGGAAGAGGGAGTCCAGTTTCATGGTCGTGCATTAGTTTCAGGCTTAGTTTCCTTCATCACGGTTTCTAACGCACTTGTGACACTGTATGGGAAATGTGGTAGCATAGAAGAGTCTCATCGTTTGTTTGATGAGATGAGCTACAAGGATGAAGTGTCTTGGAGTGCATTGGTTTCAGGGTACGCACAGTTTGGAAAAGCCAGAGAAGCAATTAGTTTGTTTGAGGAAATGCTATCTCATGGTCTGCAGCCAGATGGGGTTACTTTTGTTGGTGTTCTTTCAGCTTGCAGTAGAGCTGGACTTGTTGAGCAAGGGTGTCAGTACTTCACATCAATGACAGAAGAACATAGCATTGTGCCAATTCTTGATCACTACACTTGCATTATTGATCTATATAGTCGAGCCAGACGGTTAGAAGATGCAAGGGCCTTTATACTCAGAATGCCTTGTCGTCCTGATGCAATTGGTTGGGCTACATTACTGAGCTCTTGCAGAAATTGTGGTAACCTGGAAATAGGGAAATGGGCAGCAGAATGTCTTCTGGAATTGGATCCTCATAATCCTGCTGGCCATGTATTGCTTGCTAGCATGTATGCTGCAAAAGGCAAATGGGACCAGGTATCCCTATTAAGAAGAGGAATGAGAGAGAAGGGTGTGAAAAAGGAACCAGGATTTAGTTGGATCAAGTATAAGAACAAAGTACACATTTTCGCAGCCGATGACAAGTCAAATCCATTTTCAAACCAGATACATGAAGAACTGGAAAAATTAAATGAGAAAATGATAGAGGAGGGGTATGTGCCAGACTTGAGTTCTGTTCTGCATGATGTTGAGGAAGCAGAGAAAATCAAGATACTTAACCACCACAGTGAAAGGCTGGCTATTGCTTTTGGTTTGCTTTTCATTCCACCTGATCTGCCCATTAAAGTGGTAAAAAATCTCCGTGTATGTCTAGATTGCCATAATGCAACTAAAATCATTTCAAAGATTACTGTCAGAGAGATTCTTGTACGAGATGCTGTACGATTCCACTTATTTAAAGATGGAAAATGTTCTTGTGGAGACTTCTGGTAGTGGATCTTATTGGCATTTGAAGGATATCTGGGAGGATATTGAAACCTCAGTACACACCACGAAAATGGCAAAGCCATGATATTGTAGACCTGTTGAGGTATATATATTAGGTCACTTGCTAGAAAACTTTCTTATCAATTTCTTGTGTACAATTATCAACTTACCAGAGGAAACCAGTGCCTTCATGTCTTTCGAAAGGATTGTGAATGGTTCAACCGTGTAGGTGTATTAAGATTCTAACTAGCCATGCCATTGTGGTATAGTCTGGACAAGGTATGATTCCTAGTTGCCCGAACTCATGATAAATTGAGGTAAAAACAGTATTCTATCTACACACTGGATAGCATGTTAATGCAGGAAAAGACAGAAGGGAGTTATGAATTGTCTGATATCCAATATACTTGCTGTTTTTATAACTAATGATAGCACTCTTGCCTACCCCAAAAATGCAATTTTCTTTCTTTCCATTGTAGTATAGTTATTTCATTTCCCAGTTCCTGATGAAAATAAAATAAGAAATTGAAAGAGTCCACTGAAATTGTTTGTTTGGAAATTTCCCAAAAAGCTAATCATAGGTTCTTCTCTCCATTGGAACAATACGGCTGTTACTTTTTTATCAGAGGTTGGATCGATCAGAAGAAGAATTAGGCCAAAAATTAGGATACAGTATGGGAAAATCAAAATTCCATCAAAAAGAAGCAAATGAAAGGCTTTCATAAAAACTCTCGTAGAATCGAGAATGAAGATTTCATTCTGGACATGCCAGATCATGAATTAGTAACTGCATCCAATTTCCAAAAAAGAATTCCCAATTGTGTCGAACTTTCCATTTTTGGAATGCAATAGGATCAAGATCAAAATTCGAGGCATTTTTTGTTTACATTGATGGAAACAGATATAGGGGTCATTTTGAGATTGGGGTCATTTTATTGTAGTTATCTTTTGAATTTTCACTTTTGATCCAATCCGTTTGCTTTTACAAAGAGGAATTGTCAGTAGTTAGGTTTAATCACTTAATAGAACAGTGTTAGAGCATTTATAGTGCTTGGGGAAGAGTAAAGGGGGAAAGGGGAAATGGGTCAAAGAGGGGCCAAACTTGGCTCTTATTTTTACTCCCCCCCCTCCCCCCATTTAAATTCCCCCGAAAAATGGGTTTTTAAACCCCAACACTATTTGGCTTTGTGGGGGAATA
Source organism: Nyctanthes arbor-tristis (assembly GCA_963692815.1). Taxonomy (NCBI): domain Eukaryota; kingdom Viridiplantae; phylum Streptophyta; class Magnoliopsida; order Lamiales; family Oleaceae; genus Nyctanthes; species Nyctanthes arbor-tristis. Next base: position 14,937 of record CAVNYN010225028.1, read on the forward strand.
CTGAAATTTAGGTTTTTTCACCCACATTAGAAATGTCTTAGGTTAATCTATCTTTTTTTAGCTTGAAAATTTTCAGTTGATAATTAAACAAAACACATGCCCTTTTGATAGAATGCAGAGATCAGGATAAAGGAGAAGAAGACAATGAGCAACAATGAAATACGCAATTGGTATTTGTTCTCTAGTTACCTAGTTACAAAGAGTTGCAAACTTGAAAGCCGTATTGAGTACATTATTACAGAAACCTTGGCAAAATAACTCTCTATCTTCTTAGAACCCTAGCTGCTCTTCTTCTTGAATTGATTTTGTAGACTCCAAGTGACTGTGCTGTTGGTTCTGGATGAGCATGAATATCTTAGTACAGTTTATTTGTATGGGAAAGAAGTCACAATAGTACACTAGGAAACTACCTGGAAACGAGTACAGATTTCTACTACTTCAGCAAGTGGTGCCCAATCGCCGAAGTTTCTCTCAATGAACTGGTATGTGATGCCACTCTTTCCTTTTCCGACTATAAAGAGTCCACCTTTTATCTCACCTTCACCCTTAAAATTTTGGTCCAATCCCATGGCCTTTGCCCGCTTATAATTTGCAATTGCTCTTGGGTTGAATAGGAAACCAGATATGAATTTGTCTTTCAGCAGCTTCCCCCCACCTAGGGCTTTGAAAAACTCCATGCCCCTGTCAAAGAGTACTACGCCACCCCAGTATCTGGGCCAAAAGTCTTTTACCTGGAAGACATAATGCATATAATTCAGCATTCATAAGCCAGTGGCTTGTTCCTGTAAGTTGATATATACCTCTGATTCTATATGTTCATGAAGTATTGCAAATAGTTGGACCCCAAGAGCATCAAATATGGGTTTCTTGGAATATAGTTGGTGGGCTTCAGCTCTGCACATGATGCACCTGTTTACAAAAATATGGATGAGCATGATCATTGCCAGAATATTAAATTATCTGTTTTGAAAAATTTCTAACTAAATGGGATTTTTTATATCTTTCTAAAGCTCCAATCCAGTGATAGTGTCCTTTTCTTTGATACCTAGGATCTGCATTTGATACGAGGATCTGTATGTTCAATAACATGACTAACGGAACTACAAAATTTTTTATAATATATATAATAGTCAAATTTCTGACTAAATCTAGAATCTAATCTTTGTTTTCTTAACAGGTGCTCTTTTTATTTGTGATATATGAGTATGACATAAATGCTGGGCATTCTAGCATTTCCCAAGCATTAAAAGCTGGACTTGTCGGGGAGTTAGTTAACAATATAAGTTGGTTTAATGCAGTAAAAATGATACCCTGGTCGACGGATGCAGAGTAGTATAGCTGGTTTTTCACGCCATAATTCTGAGGCCTTCATTGGAGGTGTCCTAGTTTTCACCAAACGCTCCACTCCAATCCTATATTCTGGAGTAAGTTTCTGAATGGAGATATTCTCAATTGTCGAAAGAGGGACCACATTCTGAACAATTTCAGGAGGTTGTACACACCCACATGCTCTAGGTTCTGCTGGCCCTGAAGCTACAATTCCCTTGAAGACATGCCCGTCTTTGATCTTGAAACTAGCCAAGGATTGCTCTAGGGATAAGTCATAAGCTGCACCGCTTCTTCCAGGGGATTTTGTCACACTCTGCAGTTTTCTTGAATTAAGGGATGAAAGCTCACTCTTATACATGCTATTATTTCTTGAAGGAATTGTGCTTCTTTTTCTTGACAGGAGAGCATATGATGCTGGTAAAGGATCCATGCCACATGCACTGCTTCGGTCCATAAAACGAGCAATATGCCCCCTTTTCATTCCAAACTGAGAAGAAAGACCTAAAGTTGGCAGGCTAAGAAGCTCAGGAAGACATTTACCCGATGACTCTAGCTTATCGCCATACTGCATTAGCCCCCTATCATGCAGGTATGACCTAATTTCAATTGCATCCTTTTGTAGGAAAAAAATTTCAGTTCAGGGTGATGATTAATCATTGTCTTATATTTTGCATAATGACCAAAAAGGGGCATGCAAGATATTATTAAGGAAGATTCAAGGACAATTCAGATTCAACAGCAAAAACTGCATTAGTTCTACATATGAGACGTAACAATTGCCACTTTCTTTTGCATCTTTTCGGGAAAAATTTCATGAAAAATTTATTTCTTAGTGGAAGTAGGGTTCTTTTCCCCCACGAACATGAATGTTAAACTATCAGAGCTCATAGGATTTTGGCTTAAAAAACCTTGAAGCTAACTGTTGATCTGATATAAACTAAAGAAGGTTATGATGATGAACCAACCTTCTGCCGTCGGATCATGCCTAGATCAGCCATATCCTCAGCATTCATAACCTTTAGAGTAGGGACATCATCCCAGCCTTCCTCCAGCAGCTTTGGGAGCAGTTCTTTCAGAGATCCGTTCCCTACAAAATCCTCAATTGAGAAGGAAGCCATCCCTTTTCTTGTTCACACTTAAGAGTCCTCCTTTGTTAAATGAGCTGAGGATATGATACAGAGAACAATGTTCACAAACTCAATCACTGATATATAAAATTCGGAAACTTGCTTCATTAAATAATCTAATTTGGAGAGTTGAATGCATCTAATTTGATAATGGCAATGACTCAACAATTTGCATAATGCGTGCACAGTATTTTTTCCCCCAAATATATATATATATATATATATAGGTGTAAAAAATGCTTATTACAGTCACCTCCTTAGTGCATGTTTGGCTAAGCTTAACAATTGTACTTATACGTTTCATATAAATATTGTCTTTTCTTTTGGGGGTCAAAGTTGAAAATAAATTACTACTTCGGAAGTATTTCTACTTCAATGTCAAAATAAGTAGATGTCTTCATTTAGAATTTCAAAAAAGCCACTTCTCCCAACTTGTTTGAAGTAAGTTTTTGTCTTACTACTTTGAGCTTATCCAAACACGATCTTAGTATCTGTTGACCGCTCCCTTGTCTTTCTAACATTTGTCCATAGTTTTTGTAGCTGAGCTTCTCATCTTCTTTATTCTGTTTTAGCATCCTGAACGCCGAAAGCATTGGGATATTGGAGTGATATGCATATATTAGTCTAATCATATTTTACTCTATTTTTTATGTTGCATTTTCATGATTACACATCTCATAGAAAATGAGTGAGTTGAAAGTTAAAAGAACTCATTCATGCAGGTAACATCTCTGGTACGCCGAATTGTGCAAGACAAGGTCACAAGAAGGAACTGAAGACGAGATATTTGAGATGGTCAGCCGGATGGAGAGAGTATAATGAAAATTCGTATTTGTTGAAAACTTCCAACTGAAGGGGTGGAGCAATCAACAAAATATGAATTAGAACAAGACGAGGATTTGTTTAGCCGTCTAAAATCGGTGCAAGAAAATTATATAGCACGTGGATTTGGTTTGAGTTGCAACTACTTGTGTAAAATATAATTTAAAAAATACGTTGATAAATTTTTAATTAATGTTACTAGGTTTTCATTTCATGTACAAGTTAAAAGACATTATGACTCTCTCTCTCTCTCTCTCTCTCTCTCTCTCTCTCTCTCTCTCTCTCTCTAATTCCTCCTTCGAACATTTCATGTTAATCTTGAATCCTAATCTCCTACCATTCGTCTGATGAGATTATTCCGTCATACAAACACTTGGTGGGAAATTATTGAATAACTTACGTGTAGGTTGTCCCACAGTGAGTCAACCCAAGGACGGATCTATTGGTTAGCCGGATTGAGTTATAGCTCGGTTTGGCCTAAAAAAAATTCTAAGTAGCCCAAAAAAAGTTAGCTCGGTCCAGCTCAAAGCCCAAACTCAAACTTTTTTTTTAATTCTTTAGTGAGCCCAATAACAAAAACAAATCCAAGTTTTCTTAGCCAAAAACAAATATAACTTGTTATCTATTTTATGTAAGTCTAATTATAAGAACTTGTTATCTATTTCATGATGTATTTAGGAAAATAAAGACTCTTTTATTTTTTACACTATAATATTTATATGTTTTTGCTTGCCACTAATAAATAAATAGTGGTTAAAGTTATTATATATGCTTGTAATTTGTGTATTTGGGGGAATATTATTATATTTTAGATTTGGTTTAAACTAATTTACAAAGGAGACTATGTTAATTTTTTTTAAAAATTTTTACGTATTCTGACATTTCTAGTGCAATTTCATTTCTAATAATTTATAGTATAATTTTTCTATAAATCCAGCTCGATTCTATAAAAAATCCTGAGTCCGTCCCTGGGTCAACCTACATTTGAGTTGTTCAATAATCCCCTACCATGTATGCATCTAGTGGGAGATTGTTTTTACATGCTATGATAGCTTAAATTATAATTCAGCCCGTCACGTCACCAAAAAAAAAAAATTATATAAAAATTTTTTAAAAAATTTATATTAGATTTAGTTGTTTAAAGATTTTTTTTTTATTTATCATAAGCCACGTCATTGGGGTAGTGGGACGAGCGGGAAGTAAGAGTTCCATTCTAGCACCATACATCGGGCACGTTATGGCGCTATATGTGACATGTGGGGTGCATTGGGGCATGCCACATGCACGCTACATAAGCTATGTAGCGCCATAGCATACCCAATGTATGATGTTAGATCAATATTACGGGAAGTAAGGTCACTACACTTTAATCCTCATCATCTTGTGTTTTGTTTTGCCTTTTGAAATGGAAAAAAAGCCATTTGTATAGATATCTTTACAAAATCTTTTACAAAATAAATTGATTTTACTATTTCATTCCGGTAAAGAAAAAAAATAAGACTTCTCCACAATTATAAATAGTAAAACTCTTTTAGAAATTCTCAACATAGTTGGATGTATGCATTGCCATATCTATTGAGTTTTTATTACCCACCAGATAAGGTCTGGCATGGAGAGATTCATTTAAAATCACACATAGCCACGTGTGAGAGTACTTTCCCTAAGGAGAGAGTGACTCTCTCCATAGAAAATTTCCCCGCCAGACATATTTCACATATCTATCTCTGTCAAGTGTCAGTTTGAAGCAGGCAAGACAAATATATACAATTAAATAGGGCCGGCATCACCATTTTTGTGCAAAGTGGAACAAAACAAATATTTGGGAATTGATTCAACTGCTGGCAGGCAGCGTATTATTCCAACACCAATTGCCGGCCAAACTTCATATACAAATTTTAGGTAGATAGTTACTCATTGAAGTTTTATAATAAAACTTCTCCAAAGTTCTCGTTAATTTATCATTGGAACATAACTTTCAAATTTGCCCTAGGTGAGTTATGTAGAGAAGTTTAAGAAAATACGTCCCAAGCAATTGGGTGACGACCACAAGCTAGCGATCAATCTCCCCAACTAGAGATTGTGGATTGTGAAATTAGTTGCATTGCACTAATCAACCATATATAATTGGAATAGTGCTATTTCAAGCTTGTTAGAGACCATCCCACAAAGAAACAATATATCAACATTTAACTGAAGGAAAAGATTAAAACTTACCCATTTAGTGATTTCGCGGTCGTCCTCACTGAACCAACTTGAATCTGAACTATGATTCACATCAAGTCTGATTGAAATAGGATTTTCTTTTCTTGCCATATGCACTTACACTTTTTCCTCTTTTTTCTTCCCTATTCAATATTTTTTCTTGAAACATGATCTTGACTTTCTTGACCCGATTGAATAGAGTGATCACTCTATACGAGAGTTTGTCTACTTAAGTCTATGATCTACCATTTGCTTTGCTAAGCAATATGCCTAGGATAAATAAAATAGATGAAGGATTTGAATTTAACAAAATGCACAGCTTCAAACTAGTTATTATCAATTATAGACTAGTTTATGACCTAAAGTGATTAATTCCGTGTCCAAATCCTCTTCCATCTCACTTCTTTGAATTCCCTGCTGAACCCCTTGTTCTAAAGTGATTACTAAAATCAGTCAAGTCCATGTCCTTCAGAGTTCCAGTTTATCATCAACTCTGCCAAAATCAGTATTCAGCTTAGGCCTTAGAGATATATGATAGAGAATTAACAGAATACTCATTATAAATTTCTCACAAAATCCATCCAAATTTGATTCGCAAAACCTGTGATTTTTTATTTTATTGATGATATAGATCACTGAAGCACAAATCTATAAGCATAGATGTACGAGTGATACACATGCAATTAAGAACTCCAAAACTAAAATGGCCAATACTGATACACATTGAGCTAGTTCCATCGAATATAATACATTGATGATATATCCAAACTTACAAACTTGTGTACTTAATAATATATTAATTAAGAGGACTAAGTCTCGTAACCGAATTACCGCAATTTTCCCCTCTAATATGCTTGGTACAGTTTGTGGTAAACTGATTTTTTTTCTTTTTTTTTTTTAAAGATAAAGTTAAAAACCGTGATATTCTCAATCTTCTCTTTTTACCAAAATTTGAATGCTATAATTGAGATCTAAATCTATTTATTCCTAATTATAAAAGAAATGTTATTTAACACCATTTCTGCTAGACACTATATCAAAGTAGAACTAAATAATATGTTAAATCAAGTGGGTCTTTTGATTCAGTATTTAATTTCACTTATCATTTAATGTCATATTAATTGGTTGCTACCTAGACTAATGCTACATATCATTACTTAATCTATAATTATGAAGCATTTCTAATCTATCAATTTTGAAAACCGTGATATTTTCCCCGACATTGAAAACCGTGAAGATTTGTGTTTCAAATGAACTATATTCCAAACATTGCTATTAGAGAATATTTGAATTCTATAATTGTGTTTTGCATTAATAGTTCACATGATAATTTGAAAATTTGACTTTATTTTTTTATTTTGCCCTCATTACTTTTTCTGTTTTGACGATAAATATAACTTATTTTGTTAATAAATTATGCTTGAGCGTTGTACGGATGTGATATTATCGTGTTTCAATATTTTCGTATAATTGTGTTTTATTTTTTAATTAACTTGGCATAATTGTTTTGGTCATTTGTTATGATTAGTACTTCTGATAATAAGACAAATTAATTTTATACATATGTCAGTTGATTTCAAAATTAATTTTAAAGATTGGAGAAAATATTTTCAAACTTTATTGGAGTGTATCGTATTAAATGATTAAATTTGTATAATAAATTGTAAACTTATTTTATTTTTTTATTAGATTTAAAGTAGTAAAAAATAAATTTAAAAGACTAATCTGATTATAGTTGTATTTTGTGATTCATTGATGTGATTCTTCTTAATGAGATTATATTTTGATTTGTAATTCAAGGTTTATATTTAATATTGAATTTCTTACTTATTTCAATTTTCTTTAGATTTTTATTCGTCTGGTTTCCTTGTGCAACACACGGATGCGAGATTAGTTAATTAATTAACAAAAGAGACTAGTAGTCATTTAAAACCCCTAAAGAAAGCTTGTTTGACGATGCAAAAATGGCAAAAAAGAAGGATATATATACTTAATTAAATATAATCTAAAATAACATTTGTTTCAACATTTTATTTTATATAAAAAGTTTCTTCTATCCAAATTTAGAATGAACTGAATATATATAAGTCCTCTTCAGTTATGGAGACTACACAAAAAGTTAAATACTTGATCAAGAGATCACGATGAAACTTTAATTTGTCTCCTTTGATTTGGTCATATATAATTCACAGCCTAAAATTAAATGAAATATATAAATCCTCCTGTAGCTATATCATTTTAGACTTTACGAATGAAAAAACTCGTCTCTTGATGCAGCCTTTATCAACCATTATTGCTAAATTAAATCCAGTAGCAGTTCATACGTTATAAATAATTTAAAGATCAAACGTATGCAAAATAATTAATACTAACTCACTCCAATATATAAAACACGACTGAAAAGCTTTCCCAATGAAAGACGTTGATAGTTAATTAATATTCGATAACACATGGGAGTACAATTATTTTATATATATATATATATATATTGTAAAAACATGATAGACTTACAAAGGGCGGGCATCCAAAACCAAAATTTCTTTCACAAGAGATAATTTACTTCATTAACATTACACATTTAAAAGGCCATGCATTAATTAATATATATAATTCATATATGCTTAGTTATTCTTAGGTGGGTGATGCCTTGGCCCTTTATAATCCGCAGCAAAGGCATCAAATCCGGCCCCTTCTTTATCTTTGATAGCCACTTTTTCTGCACCTGATACTTTCAAACTTGCTTCACTGACTGCACCATTTATCTTCATCTCATTATCGTTGTCAGACGCCATTTTTCTTCCTCTCATCATCATCCGGTTTCCTCTAGCACCAGTCGACATTTTTGCTTGGCCATCCAAAATATTGGGAAGTATCTCTTTCTCTGCAGCAGCATTGCATCCTTAATTTGAAATTAATGAATAAGTGCAACCCCAAAAATTTAATAATCGAAAAGAAAGAAAAGAGTAGGAAAAAAAAACTACCTTGGCTTGAATATGCATTTGAGAGCTTCCCAATAATCAAAATTAGAAGAAAAAGCAATAAACTTGTTCTTCTTGCATTCGAAATCATTGTTCGTATGTTAACTTCTTGTTCCTGCATGCTGATGAATGCCCAAAGAGAAGAACACCTTCAACTATATATATATAAACATGCAAAATGAGAGGGAAAGAGAAAGCACAAAAGTCAAAAATAAATGGTTGAAGAAATAAATAAGATTGAACATTCCAAAGTGGAAGCCAAAGACTAGGGTTCCAAAAATAAGACTAACTTCAATTTCACGTTTCACTAAAATTAAAGGGGACCAAATTTTCACTAACATGCATTCCCATGAAAGGGTTATTTGCATAAATATTTGCGTTAATCCATGTGCTCAGTACTGGGATCTCGAGAGACATCATGAGTGCCCTTTTTCTACTTAATTAATTTCGTTCCCACAGAATTTGAAAGTGCATATATTGCAATATTTATGTTTTGTTGGTTAATTTAAATATAATTAAGTACCTTAGACATAGGCAGCTAGCCCTAATTTTAACAATTCTTAGGATTTCGTTTGGTTTGAATATAACACTAGTCCAGTTCTAAAACCAATCTAAAAATGATATAAAACCAGTCTGTTTCATGATGTGATGGAATACATCCATACATGTGGTAGTAGGGCACATATATAAATTTTTAAATTTTTATTGGGTCATCCTATTATTATTAATTTGATAGGCTTCGAAGCATTTTCAAAAGGGATACAATGTGCTATTGGTTTGCTCTTTGATTAAGGTTGCATGGAAAAGAAAGATTATTGAATATACAAAAATAGACATTCCTAGCCAGTTTTTCTACAGAACCAAATCGGGTTCATGTATATAGATTAGCTTGAGAACTAATAGAAAATATGTTATATTGGTTATCAAGCTGATCCATACAGGAGTTCGATCTGACTCAGTAATATTCACCTATTTCAAGCAATGATTTCTCTTGAAAATGACCAAGACGCCACCCTTGGGCGCCTCCATAAAAAAGCCTAATAGTGCATCTCATTATCAATTGAACAAATTAAATTGCTCTCTTACTACTATTTTCCTCATGTCTTCCCCCTGAGCCTAATGTTGGGTTCCTTATATAGAGTTTGAAGCACGCCCTTGATCATTATCATCCTGATTTCTCCATTTTGATTAGTTTTTCTAAAATATATATGACAAAAGAACTAAAATAGTTGCTTTCAAACCTGCAAATAATAGTGAATCATTTTGTTGGGAGGGGAAAGAAGGAGAGAACAAATCCGACCTTACTTAGATATTGAGTAAAATAAAGTGACTAGACTGCTCTATACTTGATAGTTAACTTTTTAGGATCAAACTCCAATTCCTTACACAAACGTGCTCTGAAAACTTATTGAAAGGTTTGCTAGTATATAAAGTTAACGGATAAAAATCAACGTGAGATGATCAGAATATATGTCGTACTATACGTATATCGATAGGCCTGTGGGCCGGTGAGAGTGGCAACTTACAGAGTGAGTGGGCTGACGATGCACATGCATGTATGTATATGGCGTTAAGCCGAAGATATCAGTGTTCCGCGCCTGTCTGCATTCCGTTCAACGAGAAATCAAATATTCTAACCTTTTCTGCGTGTTTTTACGTACTATGTGTATTAATTCCTTCATCAAAATTTCTTTCTTTTTAACCACTTTTCAACATGAATATTTCCTGGCCACTACTTCAATAGTTTAATTTTAATTTCTGCAACAATATCGATGATGGATATAGAGATAGAGAGAGACCACTTTGCAAATTTTCCACGCTTGCTATTTCCGTGCAAGTTTACAAGCATATAGCAGTTGATTTTACCATTTCTATTATTACTTCTGTCTCACGAATTATTTCACTTTAATAATTCCATTTTATTAATGATAATGCACACTAAATAACGGCATATAAGAAAACTATTATTTCGACTATATATATATATATATATTTTTAAAAGGTGACATATTTTAGGATGGACAAAAAAGAATACAAAATTATCTTTGTGAGATAGAGGTAATAAATATAATCATTCCCATTTTTCACATAGATTAACAAATCTTAATTAATATTTTTGAAAATTGAAAAGTATAATTTTAGAATATATTTACTGATATACTATTTTATTTATTTAATATTTCACTTTAGTTATTCTCTTTTATTTATTACAATGCACAATAATAAATATGAGTATATTAGAAAAACTAGAAAATTAATTAACTAATAAAAGTAAAATATAATTTGAGACGGATGAGTAAACTATTTTTGCGGGACTAAAGGAATACAATTTTTTTATTATTACTAGAGGTGCTTGTATTGGTATTGCACAACTCGTCCCTGCCCCATCATGAATCTAGGAAGGCGGGGCAAGGGCGCGTGTTCACTTCAATAACCTTTTCCATGGACAGCAATATAATAAAATTGCAAATTTTCTTCATTTTGATTTTAGTCAACTCATGTTAAAATAGGTCTAATAACAAATTAACAATATCAGAGATGAAATTCATCCTTTTTTAATTTTATTTTATTTAAAAACACCATTAAGACTTTGGTGTGGTTTTTAGACCTCTAAGACACTAACTTGTATAATGGAGGATTCACTTGCTGTTTTTATTACTACTTCTGTTTCAAAAAGATGGTCTACTATTTCATTTTTGTCTGTCCTGAAAAGATAGTCAATTTACTATATTGAGCTTGTATTTAATGTTTTATTTCTATATGTACTTTTCGTTAATTATCGTTATTCAACTATCTATTCATTGAAAGTATTTTAATAATTAATGAGAAATAAGGGTATATATGAAAAACTAGGGCAAAATTTAATGTTTCAACTATATTAACTATCGTTTCTTAATCTATGTGAAAATAACTATTGAACTATCTTTGTGAGACGAAATGAATACTATATAAAAATAATATTTGCAACTCGAGGAAGGGGATGTAATAAACTGAAATTCATCTATTTGATATGTGTATCCCACGAATTTCCTGAAAATTATGGACTCTAAAAGCCCCTCCTCTTCTTAGAATTTCTCCTCTAAAAGTCATGGGAAACCACCTCCTTTTTCTCCTTAATTAATGATGATTGACGGACAGGGGGTGCCGTGGGCCCAGCAATTACCATTGGCCCAATAATCGCTGACGGGAAAACTTGAGCCATCGAGAGCCCAGCCCAAACGAGACAAGAATAACTCGATTTTTAATTGAAGATGGATTTTCACAACGTGGGAAAAATTTCTAGTGTTCTAAGAGTGCTTACATCATCCTACAAGGTAAAAATCAAGAACTGACATGTTAACTCAATGGCCCTAGTTTGTTAATTAATTTGAACTCCTGAATACACATATAAATTTTTCATTGACAAAGAGTACCCATATACTAGAAAATTTTCCCAGAAGGCGATAGGGTGAATTTGTAATATTTATTTATTTATTATTTGGTATATGTGTGTGTGTTTTTTAAACCTATTATTCGGTATTTTGAACTCATATAATATACTCGAAAAGGGGAAAAAATTAAACTGGAAGGCTCAAGGGAAGTCCCCTGTAGAGCAGGGATGGGATTGGAATTTCCACCCCATCCCGGTCGTCGTCCTGTTGCGGTCAACCATCATTTGTTATTATTTGAGGTTAAATACACACTAGACACATTCCAAAGACTTTTTCAAAATAATACAGAAACATGCGTAATTATAATGCAACCAAATCATCCATTTCTATTTCTCTTCGATCATGTCATTATTAAATTCATTAAAGAAATGCCCCCACGAACCCAACACTAGAAAACAAGTTGCAATAAAGTACAGCAATAGCCGCCACGTTATTATCGACTAAAGTCTCTACTAGACTAAATTAAACAAGATAGAAACGAGACAAATACAGCGCAAAAGTGATTATTTAAATTCTAAAAGGAAAAATCAAACCTATTTGGAGTAATCCCACACATAAAATCATGAAAATTGACTGCTAATGATGAAAGAGGCCTCTTAGATGTCATGATAAGAAGATAACTTTACTGCCAAATTCTGATCTTTACAGGTATTTCCTACTAATTGTCATTTTTAGTTCTCTGATTGGTGTACATTAAAGTAACTTATCTTCATTGCAAAGCAGCTAATAAAGAATCACATCATAATTACATGACAAGTTATCATTTGAAAAAGGGCAAACAATAAAATAAAATAATTGAACAAAAGCAATTCTGATATTTACGGTTAATTGTCATTTTTAGTTCTCTGATTGGTGTATATTAAAGTAACTTATCTTTATTGCAAAGCAGCAAATCAAGAATCACATCATAATTAGGTGACAAGTTATCATTTCAAAAAGGCCAAAAAATAGTAAATAAATAAATAAATTGAACAAAAGCACTTGGGAACGACTAGAAAAGTTGATGAATTTCAAAAGTCGATAAAAAACTCCCCGTCACTCCTGCCGGGGGAGGAAGGAGGAGGGAAGCGGCAGCCAAAACAAAACATTTTACCATAATCAATCAAAACAGCTGGACAATAACTTTGAGAAACATCGATTTCAAGTCAGCCTAGAAAAGCCTTCATATTTAGTATTTACATGACAGATATTTCATTTTAAAGATTTCTAACTACAAATTTATTTATTAAATCAAACAATATCCATGAGTTATGAACTCAGTTAACCATACAACCAAATGTAATCGGCCCTTTCACTCCACGCCTCCAAAGATTATATACAGTAGTACGTTTACCGCCACTCCCACCTACAATATCCGGGAGAAAGCAAAACCAAATCTAACCTATAACTATTCCAACAAGTCCTCTGTCTTATTATCTCAAGTCAACCTATAGGAGAGACGTATAGTAGTCACACCTCAATCTCAAAACTGGCAAGAAGTCCCGAGCCTGTGTCTCTGCTTCTGACCAAGGGTAATAGTCTGCCGCTTGGCAAATGCCGGGAATAGAAGCTCGTGAAACTTCTCAAGAAACAGAGCCCATTCACCCTCGTCCATGTCTGATAGCTTCACAAAGCATACACTAGAAGTAAGCAGCTCATTTGCACTTGTGTGTCCAGATGATGAACTAGCAAGATAGTCAAATTCAGGCTTTGATTCTGAAAATTTGGGGAACTTAAGATTCTTCTTTTCACCTAAACTAGTATTCTTGAGCAACATGCATAGCTTTGAAATACTGGGTCTGCTTTCAAGGGCTGTGACGCCAAATAATTCCTTTTCCTTCTCTTCTGGATCAATTTCCTGTTCTTCTTTTCAACATTTTCATCTAGTTTGGAAAGGGGAACATTACCATTAGCACCTCCCGCTCCAAAATGGGATTGTCCTCCCATGAAGTCTTCAGATGTCATTTTCAGGTTAAATCCGCAGCCATTATGTTCACCATCTATGTCAAATTGAAACTCCTGGAAACCAGCTTCAATCTTAGGACAATATATTTCCTCAGCAACCAGCCGTCTAGCCTCAATACATATAACCTCAAGTTCACTAGGTTCCTCCTCACCACTGCGAAACTCCCTACTCATCATCTCGCCAATCTCAGCAAGACAAAGCCCAAAAGCAGCAGCTTCCTTGAGGAAAATTGTGCAAAGGACCAAGACACGCAAACAAGCCTGTCGAATCATTGGAAGCTCGCTACGCAGCATCTCTGAATCTCGTGTAGGATCAAGATTTTTTATATACTCAAGCTCATCATCTGAGAAAGGGATTGAAGCCTGAGGCCAATGGATCCACTCAAAATACGGATCCTCCAAACTTTCAGGCAGGCAAAGGCCATGATCAATGGGGATAATTTCGACTTCACCAAACCTCCCAACACCATCAAGTTTCCTGACCAAAAGATTACCCGCATGCCTATCTGTGTTAAAAATCCTGATGTCTAATATCCCAATTCGATGCACAGCAGTAACAGGGAAACTTGAGGTTCCATGGTCACTTGCATCAAAATCATGTGGAATGAACTGCTGCAAGGAAGCAATCTTGCTGACGGGCTGCTTGTTCTGTGGCTTATTCCCATTCACACCATCATTTACATAGAAGATTGAGTGAGTGATCTTCACCAGAGCAGTGGGTGGCACATTAGCAAAATGACCATAGTCGAGAAGATAAGCAGCTACTTCTCTGAAACCTGTTTCCCCAACCCTGACAGAACGCTTTAGGCCTGGTTGTCCGAGAGCTCTGCCAACAAAACCTTTTGGGTTGTTCGGTGCAAATGGTTCTTCATCTGTTGGCTTCACAATGGCAAGACTCTCACCTCTGCTGTTTCTGAAATAATATGCCCCACCAAGCCCACCTTGTGCAGGCATGGGATCAACCCCATACTTAATTGCCTTGACTATTTCCTTAACAAGTTGTTTTGTCTTAGCAAAGCAAGTTGAGCTCCCCAATATCTCTATTGGGTCACTCTGATCTCTCTGTTGGATGTCCGTTCCATTGGGTGAGAGACAGGGAGTTGATGAGCTTCTATGCATCCAGCTTCGTGTCAGAAGAAGAGGGGAATCATTCCTAATGGCACTGAGGTCATTCTTTAAGACCGTGTCACCGAATGTTAAAGAACTTTCCTTGGTGGGTAAGTTAAGGGCAAGCTGCAACCTCCGCTTCACACTATGTACATTATCAGTGCGGTCCAATTCCATCCCCATCACACAACCCTTCTCAGTCTGTACAAAAACACGTCTCCTTCCAGTTGATTTCCCCTCCATACTATGGCTTCCATGGTAGTCTCCACTAGCAAGTGGGCTCTTCAAAACTGCAACAGCCATTTGTGTTTGAATGGGACTATCCAACTTAGAAGGCATGAACAGAAAAGTGATGAACGTCAAACTCAGATGCTGATTTTGATTGGGACAAATAAAAATTTGATCCTACAATCATCAATTAGTTAACTGGACACTCAGAGCCAACCACCATGTATGTCAGAGAAAAGAATAAGGCACAACCGATGTAATTGGACACTCAGAGCAGTTTCACAGCTGTCATTGAGAGAGCCATCTGTGTTTTGTATGTCATCAAAGGACAACAATCTGTATCAAAGAGAAAAATGAACAAATTAGAACTTCCACACTTGCTTCCAGCCCAAAACGTTCAAAAATGGACTAAATCAATTTGCTCTCTAGAAGAATGAGGGGGAAAAAGAAGGGGGGAAAAACAAAAAAGAAGAAGAAAAACCAACACAGTATGTTTCACAATTTTTTTAAGGAAAGGAATGTCTCCAGTTTGATCAAGAACTAGAAAAATCTAAAGATAACCAGTATATCTCCTGAATTACCATTCCCTTATTCCTAAACTCTCTGCAACAAAGAAAAGACTAGAAAGCAATTTAAAATAAAAGTTATTACATAATCTTGAGCAGGCAGCGAAATGGATAAAGGTGCAATACAACATCAACTCAAAAAATAAATAAAATATCACTTCAATAGCATATTCTTGAACAAGAAACGTAAAAATCAGAATACACCTATATTACACGCAATTAAAGATGAATCTGAATATTAATTAGCTCCATACCGTCTTTTAACTTATCTTCATCCATAATAACATTAATGTCATTTTGGTTGCAAAAAAAAATAATAATAATAAATAAATAAATAAATAAATAAATAAGGAACATTAATGCCATTATAAACGGAAAACCGTTCCTGATCATGAAGGTAAAAAGAAAATTCCGAACGCCAAAAACATTCAAGCTTAATCAATCACTAAAACATACAAAATGACAAAATAAACCAATTCAGTAAACTTGATCAATCAAAAAAATTACCAAGAGTGGAAATAATTAGCTCAAGCAAGCGGCCAGATCTGAAGAATCAAAAGACCGTCGAAGCAGCAGCCAAGGATGATTCAAAACAATTCGACCGTTCGAAGCTCGAATAAGCTGAAGGTTTAACGAGTAGGAATTAATCTTCAAGTCGAACTTCCCATTCTCCTCCTTTATTGCTTCTCCTCCTCCTTCGTCACACTCCCTCACCCTATCCCTCTCACTCTATGCAACGTTCCCTTTTTTTTTTTTTTCTTAATTACCTCTACACTTACTAAAATAAGGTTATGGTGCAGTTACTCTAGACTAGACTCACCGGGTTACGTTCTTTTTGTACGCGGAGAGCTCTAGAACGGCGAATGTCAGCCGTCGAATTACTTATATGAAATGATCGTGGCCGTGAAGACTCACAGTGACGTGTTCACAAATGATTGCGTGCCCACGTGTCACGGTCAGCTTCCGGGCAGCGAACCAGGGGGCGGTTTCCGTGCAAAATATGGGCGGAAATATCCTCCACCTGGAGGGAGTGAGTACGAGGTTTGACTTGGCTGCTTCGAGGGTGTACGAAAAGCTTGAATATGATACGTAGGATTTGGTCCATTGGACCTACATTCTTGATCAAGATACTTTGAATTACTTTTTCTCTAAGTTGTTAATTATCTTTGACATTCAAAACGCGGTACCACCATATTGGTAACTATTTTACGCGTTTTTTGTATAAAAAAGACAAACTGCTTGCCAGTCAAGAAAAATCCTCCACCACAATTTGGTGTATGTGTCTTGTTCACTAAAAAAGTTTATCTCACATAACAAGAAAGAGTTACCAATCCATCTTTCTTTTTTTATGAACCTTGAAGCCAAAGATGGTGAACGAAAGTACCAAAAGGTTATCTTTTATGTCTCGTCCCTACTAGAAAGTACAATAAGAGTTGCTCTTTTATTTATCTGACCAATAGAATTGATGGCAAGATACATTTGATCGAGTCAAATTTCATTTTCCCGTTTATGGCAGGTTAAACTTGCATTTTCACAAACCGATTATATTTAACATTATAATTTAGTTAAATCAATCACATTCACATATAATAGAATATATTTATACTTTACAATTTTAAGAAATCATTTTCAAGAAATCGATTTTTATTTTTAAACAAAAATAATTTATGAAGGGAGTTGGTCATCGGTGGCCGGTAATGCGAGTGCCACCCGGGCGAGTGAGGTGAAATTGTGGCCTGTGAGTTCGGGACCCTGCAGGACGGGAAATTATACGGTCTCCCATTGAATTACCAATTTTATCGCCCACTGAAAATTCACTGTCCATAGTCACTGTACCATATTATTATATTATTATTCCTCAAATGCAGTCAACCTGCAAAGGTCATATTGACTCGTGGGACCTTTTTGTCATTTTATATAGACCTGACCTGTCGATTTTATCCTAATCTTGTCACGTCGATTTGACTATTTAGCCGGGAGTGATATATAAAAGGGTTAATTTCACAAAAGTCCTCGATCTTTGAGTTAAGAATCAGTTTCATTCTTAATTTTTTTTTACTCTCCTGAATCCTCATTCTTTTATAAATACGCACAATAGATCCATTTGACACTATTCCTTCAACTTTTCATGAAAAATAACTGTTATACCATTTTAATTTTTTTATTTTATAAAAAAATTCAAAAATATTAAAAAAAAACATAGAAAACACCCACCCCGCCCTACCCTCCTTCCTCCCCTCCCAACTTACAGTCGGAAATAGCAGTAAAGTTGATGACGTTTCTAGCAGCAAAAATGAGGGGGTGGCAGTAAATGGGTGGGATTCACCCCTCCCAAAAAGTAGCATTCTTGCTGTCAGAAATGGCTGCAACTTCATTAGGGAAAGTTTGACTACCAACCTGCTGCTAAGCCCTAACTTCACCCCAAAAGGATCCTCATAAAGGAAGAATTGACCCAACCCATTTAACTTTGTTAGGCGTACATTGAAGATCCGATGTGAGATTGGAGCACTGCTCGTAGCATAGCCTCCTCTCACCACACTCCTAGCGTAAACTCTGAGCCAGCGCCATCGGATCTCCAGCAAACGCCTGACCAAGTAAAATGGGCTGGGTCAGTCCTTCGCTTACTAAGATCCTTTTGGGATGAAGTTAGGGCTCGACAACAATTTGGTATTAGGAACCTAAAACCCTTCCACCTGTTTCAGATCCTTAACCTTGCGACATACAAGGTTCTTGCAAATAAAATGGAGCCAATGCCTTAGTTGCAACCTTTTTTGATGAAATATCACCAGATGATAATATCCAACAATACCTTTTGGTATTACAAAACTCAGGGGATCCAACTCTTGATTCACCACTACCCCATGGCGCTGGCTGAGAGTTTATCTAGAAGCGTTGTGAGAGGAGGCTGTGCTACGGGCAGTGCTCTAATCCCACATCGGATCTCCAGCGTATGCTTGACCAAGTTAAATAGGCTGGGTCAATCCTTCCCTTATGAGGATCCTTTTGGGGCGAAGTTAGGGCTCAACAGCAGTTTGCTGCTGTTTGCAGCAGCAAGTTGAAAGGAAGGGAAGGGGTTGACATGGGGGCGGGTGTTTTCTTTTCTTTTTTTTAAATCTTTTTATTATTTTTAATATTTTTAAATGTTTTGTCTATAAAATTAAAAAGTTAAAAGGGTATAGCCGTCATTTTTCATGAAAAATTGAGGGAATAGTGCCAAAAGGGATCTATTGTGCTCATTTATAAAAAGTTGGGGACTCAGGAGAGCGAAAAATAAGGTTAGGGACGAAACTGATTCTTAGCTTCAAAGTTGGGGATCTTTTGTCAAATTAACACTATATAAAATTAAATGTATAGCGCCATAAATAGTGTTGAACGCATATACGACGAGCACTTGAACATGCAACATCAATTGATGTAGTGTTTTCAGATGCATGCTACGCAGATATTTTGCAATATTTATGACGTGAAACATTTAATTTTATATCATTCTTCATATTGAGTCCCCGTCTTCTCACTTTTTTTTTTCCGTTTTATAATTATTGTACATCCATATTGCTCAACGAGTCCCTTCTTAATATCGGTTGCAACTAGTGTCTAGTTGGGTTTCACCTTGTTTTATCAATAATTTTTGAAAAACTGTTTTTATTTATCAGTATTATTATGGGATTTTCATTAAAACAATTTAAGTTTGAAAATAAGATGGTATAGAAATATTTTTTTTGATGCCTACCATACTATTTTTTTTGAAAGAAACCTATTATTCATTCATTAATAACATCGCCAATAGAAGGTGAGAGAAATAGTGGAATACAGTCAAGCCAAAAGCTGGCACCAAAAGAGTTCAAAGCATAGGATGCTAAAGAATGCTACACTTCCTCGTTACTTTACCAATTAGTTCATTAGTTTAGAATTTTTAACTCTGAAATATCTAAAACTCAAATTATTTAAAAATTCTAATTGACAGTTTCACCCTTTTTATTAAATACACAACCGGTAAACTAATTGGTGAACTAATATAAAAGTTCATCATTACCCTTTAAAATTCAAAGTTAAATAAATTATTACTTAGAGTTGGAAAAATAAAAAAGAATTTATGTTCGCCTGAGAACACTTATAAAATAGAGATCTTACACTAAGTATCAGACATCTATATCGTTATGATACTAGACGGATGACGTGATGTTCCCTTAGCCACTAAATGTTTTGGAGAGGGGGAGACGATGTGAGAATAACAAGGTACATTACATTCTAATATTGTTATCATGCTAGACATTTTGAAATGTGAACCTTCCCAATAAATTAGAAGGTATGGTTTATAGAATCTTTAATGGTGACACTTATAGTTGATTGGTTAAGGATCAACGTATCGCTGGTTAGTAACTTGGTATATGATTTATTAAAATGGTTTATAAACAGATTACATATTTTTAACTTTAGCCAATTGAAAAATTATGTGTTTCAAAATA
The DNA here is from genome assembly GCA_963692815.1 of Nyctanthes arbor-tristis. Classification (NCBI taxonomy): domain Eukaryota; kingdom Viridiplantae; phylum Streptophyta; class Magnoliopsida; order Lamiales; family Oleaceae; genus Nyctanthes; species Nyctanthes arbor-tristis. The sequence goes on from CAVNYN010225028.1 coordinate 35,137, forward strand.
TTAGAAAATACCCAATAAAGGTTTTTGGGAAAATTTATTTCTAGGTCCAACTAAGACAAAAATAAACCAATAAAAAAAAATACATAAAGAAATTAATGACAAGAAACAAAAGTTACTAGCTAGCTATTTGCAAAGGTCATTATCTGAGTATGTTTGCGACAATTATTTGACCTTACGAATATAAAATTGGTTCATATATAATTCGATACCCAATTGAGTTTTGTTTCTTCTAAATTTGTTTTCTCTAGTTACTTTCTTTGTTTTCCTTCTACTTCTAACAATGAGTTTTAATTTCGAAGTCGCAAAATTTTATATATGGAATAACAAAGAAATTAACTGACATGTTTGTTATAATTAATTAATGCTGCAGTTATTTTATTTGATTAACAAATAGGTTGAATATGAAGATGTTCGTCACCAAAGTCTTGGTTTCTCATGTCACTGACAAATGAAATTGTCTTTACAGTACGTTCCAAGTGTTAGACCATTCATTCAAAGGAAAATATAAACATGCATATATCATGTTGACAGAATTATTAAAATCTCGATTTCATGCGTCTCACGATCCAAATCCAATCCTACCATCTGCACAATCTTAAAAGTAAATTTTAATTAGAACCCCAAGTAGGATGTACGATTCTACTGCTAGACCCAACCTTAATGAGATATATACATAAACAACTATTTCATGAAGACTATAATAGTATCTTTTTTTTTTTCTAACGAATTAAGCATTTTTAATTATATTGGGCTCTTGGAATTGCTTTTTAGTCTCTTAATTATCTATGATGTGATTAAATTGTAATTTGTAAATTTATAATCGGAGTAATTTGTGAAAAAAATTTCACGTTAACAAGTATGTATATTACACACAAAAATTGTGTGCTAAATTTAAATTAACCTAACGAAATGTAATTATGTAAATGAACAATTGTAACAAATATTTACCATGTTGACATATGCACACTTGATATGTCTCAGTTATTTTATAGTTGGTTATTATTAATTATTTCATTATTACCGCATGTCCTTGTCAGTAAAAGAGAAATTAAATACATATATGGCTTATATTTATGAGCATATATGCATGTTAATGGTTAAGCTGGGTTGAGGAAGAAAGATGAGAAAATGGTAATCTTGGGTAAAAAAAAAAAAATAAAAAAATAATAATAATAATAGAGAATTCTAACTATAGTCAATATTAACTCATGATCAAGAAAGAAGAAATTCTGTTTATATTAACATCACTGTCAAAATTTGCTCCAGTAGCTATATAGCCTTTTCTTGAACAACCCCCCATACCGGGATAAGTGGACAACTATACAATTAATTAAGTTTGCCGACTCGAAAATTGAAGTAAATTGAGCACAAATCAAAATGAAATAAAGGAAAGAACGCACGTTCATGCATGCAAAAAAGGGAAAGCAAGCTGCTTGGAATTAACAACATGGAAAAAGGAAGCACGAAAATGGCAATTCCACAGGTTATAAAAATGGACTTCTCTCTTCTCCATTTCCTCATTCCCACTGTTCTCTCTCCCCCCTCCTCCATTTCCAGTCTGCTCGATCTCTTCTCCTCCTTTCCGGCAAGGTAATTTCATTGTATAATAATATTGTATATCCAAGTAATCCAATTTCTTTTCATCTCATGATCAAGGGTTTCAACTGCAGGTTCTCTCCAGTTTCAGTCTACAGCAGCCCCTTCGGTGTCAAAGCTTCCAAGCTTTTTGCTCCGGTGAGTTTTCCCCCATCTTGTGGCCTATAATATATAAAAGATGGGCTGTATGGATGAACAATATTAGTATACAAGCGTAGTACAGCAAAGAAATTATTCTCTCTCTCTCTCCCTCTCCCTCTCTTCCCCTTTTTTTTTTACGATAAAAAATTATTGTCTTAATCATTTATCCATTTTTATGTGGTTGCAGGTTGGACATGGCGGCAGCTACTTTCGTATGTGTTTTACTATTACTGGTACATGTTACTCTAGTAGCTACTTTAGATTTTCATCGCCTCGTCCAGGTATGGCCAATGGCCTTCTGCAGCACTAGCAAGAAGCCCTGCATGAGAATTCCTCACCACTTCACACTCCATGGCCTCTGGCCACAAGATTATGGTTAGCCTTTGGAGTGGTGCGGTACCGCTTCACCTTATAATAGCAAAATAATTGTAAGATTTCTGCATACTTTTAATTCATTGACTTTTATTTTATTGTATTGTATTAATATAATCTCCATATGTGACATGGTTAAATTGAATATATATTCTTTGTGCAGGATCAAAATTTAATCCAAAAGTTAGACTATGACTGGCCAAACCTAACTCAGGCAAATCCTCATGGACCAGACGGCCAGTGGTTTTGGCAACACGAATGGACTAGACACGGCACATGCTCTTCCACGCCAAATGACCAAAACGCCTACTTCAACATGGCGTTGGGTATGAAAAACGCGTATGACATTTTAAACACCCTACTAAGAAACGGGATCCGTCCAGGAGTATGCTTGCCTTGGGGGACGCAAACTGTGTCCTACTATCAAGTCAATGCATCAATCGTTGGAACCGTTGGAAAACTTGTCCAAATTTGGTGCGTGCCCAGTTCTAACAAAAATTTGCCGGGTTATGTGTTAAAAGAAGTCGTCATATGCTACGACAACACCGGAACCAGCATAATTGACTGTCCCAAACCTTACGACAAACTCTGCAGTAAAAACCAAGGAAATATATATTTTCTATAGATTAGGAACTATGCTTAGCAATTCTATAGATGAATGTATTTACACCTGCAATTGACATATAGCTGAATATAAAGAGTTCTAATTTACTCAGCTATTATCTATGTGGTAGAAGCCTATTAACATAGGCCACGGACTAAGTGACAATTATTCTCACTCCTAGTGTACTCCAAACCGTCAACTTAAATAATGATATGGGTCTATATAGAGATCTATAACGAGTCAGTAGGCTTAGGCAGCCTGCGGCTCGGCTCATGAAAAGCTAGAGTTAAGCCGGCTCATAGCCCGTATAAGACAGGCCAAAGGCTGTGCCGAGCCAGGCAGGTCCGCCAAACTCATTGGGCCGTGTTACAAACCTTTGCGTCTAGCAGTTGTTTTGTCAAAAGAATAGGACAAGTTTGACAAACTAGTTCCAACCACAAACGGGGCACTTGCAACGTGTTTTGTTTTAATGGTCGAGGACTCAAGAATTGGCCAGCACGGGTAGCTCAAACAAGCCGACGACTGTTAAAAAAAAAATGGAAAAAATGAAAAAAAAACATAACTCTGTCCAACTTCTCAGTGTGGAACCGAACAAAATTTGGCCACTAATTAAAAACACAAGTAGACGAGATGATGAACGAAAGACTCCCGTGTAAAAAAATCGCTAAATTTACTTTGACTAGTGCAAAAACCGTAAGAATAAGCCCATACGATCGGCAACAAACCGCCGAACAACCTTGTGCCAATTAATAATATTTCAGTCAGTGAATGTTGTTGATGGATCGTTGAATGGAATGGAAATTGAAGGAAACTGATTAAAACAAACCCTAAGAAATAGGGGTTTGGGTGTGGCCCCCGGGGGGGAGGGATGAGAGAGGCTAAATAAAGAGAAATAGAATTTTCTAAAATGAAAATTTTTAAAAGAGTAATGCTATTTAGCATTACTGATACTTGACATCATATCAAGGTGGCATTAAATGATAAGTTAAATTAAGTGGATCATTTATTTATTTATTTAATTCTACTTATTATTTAATGACACATCAAATGCCACATAGACTGGTGTCAAGTACAACTGGTGCTGCATAGCATTATTCCGTTTAAAAACTTCTTGGATTTGTAGTAAAACTTCCCACTCTGTTTGGTATGGATGAATCTACGCCACGCGTATTTCAAATACACGTGTTTTTAAAATACACGTGACATACATTTATACACACCGCAAGGGCAGAGAGATTAATTTATTACAAAAGATCAGTAGCTTTTTAAAATGGACTCTTTTCTAAAAATTAGAAAACTAAATTTTATAAAAAAATTATATGTATATATAATAGGAATAATTAAAATATTCATTATCTTAAAAAATATCGAAAATATGCAAAACAAATTAAAATATCAATGACTGTATATTAACAATCAGTTTAGGACTTCGATATTTTCCAAACAGGGTAATAATAAACTTTTATATTAGATTACCAGTTTATTGAGTGAATAGCGTCGTTGAATTAAAATTTGAACTTCTATATTATACTAACAAGTTAGGAACATTTAGTGAGCGGTGTTGGTTGATAATTAGAGATTAACAGCTCTAATTAAACACCAAAAATAAATAATTAACTCATAATGATTTCGTTATCGTTATAATGATTTAAATATTATTAAGTAAATATTGTCATTTAATTAAAATTTAAACATCTAAGCTATATTGATAAGTCAGAAGTATTTTTTAATATGTTGTGAGTCGTATTGACAAGTATCTATAGATGAACAACTCTAGTCAAATACCTAAAATAGATAATTAACTAATAATGATTTCATAATCGTTATAACGATTTGAACATTAATGAGTAAATATCGTCGTTAAATTAAAATTTGAACTTCTAAGCTATACTGATATATTATAAATATTTTTTAATATGTAGTGAGCGGCATTGAATAGTATATATTTACAGACGAGCAAATCTAATCAAATTCCTAAAATAGATAATTAACTCATAACGATTTCATTATTATTATAACGATTTGAATATATATTTTTGAGTGAATTGTGTCATTAAATTAAAATTTGAACTTCTAAACTATTCTGACTAGTCAAAATATTTCTTAATGTGTCATTAGTGGTATCGACTAGTATTTAGAGATGAACATCTCTAATCAAACACCTAAAATGAATAATTAACTCATAACGATTTTGTAATCGTTATAATGACTTGAATACTTTTGAGTGAATTGTATCGTTAAATTAAAATTTAAACTTCTTAACTATATTGACAAGTCAAAAGTATTTTTTAATGTACTGTGAGTCGTATTGATTAGTATTCAGAGATGGACACATTGTATTGATTAGTATTCAGAGATGGATACCTCTAATCAATCACCTAAAATGGATAATTGACTCATGACAATTTCGTTATGGCTATAACGATTTAAATATTATTGTGTGAAATAATGTTATTAAATTAAAATTTAAACTGTCAAGACGTAGTAACAAGTCTGAAGAATTTTCTAATGTGTTGTGAGCCGTGTTGACTAGTATTTAGATATGAACGGCTCTAATTAAATACATAAAATAGATAATTAACTGATAACGATTTTTTTCTCGTTATGACGATTTGAATATTATTGAGTGAATATTGTCATTAAATTAAATTTTGAACTTCTAAGTTACGTTGATAAATTATAAATATTTCTTAATATGTAATGAGCAGTATTGAGTAGTATATATATTAAGAGATAAACGCATCTAATCAAACACGTAAAATGGATAATTAACTCGTAAAGATTTCATTATTGTTATAATGATATGAATATTATTCAGTGAATAGTATCATTAATTAAATAAAAATTTAAACTTTTAAAGTTATAATGATAAGTCAGAAGTATTTCTTAATATATGTAAAGTCGTATTGGTTTATATTTAGAGACAAACAATTCTAATCAAACACTTATAATGGATGATTAACTCATAACGATTTGAATATTATGAATGAATGTGTCATTAAATTAAAATTTGAACTTTTAAGTTATACTGATAAATTATAATTTGCTAATGTGCTCTAAGTGGTATTGAATATTATTTAGAGATAAAAATCTTCAATCAAACACCTAAAATGGATAACTAACTCATAACGATTCCGTCATCATTATAAGGAATTGAATATTATTGAGTTTATAGTATTATTAAATTAAAATTTGAACTTTGAAGTTATACTAGCAAGTTAGAAATATTTCTAAATGTGTTGTAAGTCGTCTTGACTAGTATTTAGATGTGAACACCTACAATCAAAAATTAAAAGCGATAATTAACTCATAATAATTTGAAAATTATTGAGTGAATCGTGTGATTAAATTTAAATTTGGACTTCTAAGTTTTGGTGACAAAATATAAACATTTTTTAATGTATTGTGAGTGATATTGACTAGTATATAAGAATCAGCATCTCTAATTAAACACCTAAAATGGATAATTAATTTATAACGACTGCAATCGTTATAGCGATATGAATATTATTGAGTAAATAGCGTCGTTAAATTAAAATTTGAACTTCTAAGTTATACTGACAAATTATAAACATTTCTTAGTGTATTTTGAGTGGTATTGACTATTATTTAGAGATGAACACTTCTAATCAAATAGTTAATTAACTCATAACAATTTCATAATTATTGTAACAATTTGAATTACTATTATTGAGTGAATTGTGTCGTTAAGTTCAAGTTTGAACTTCTAAGTTATACTGTCACATTATAAATATTTCTTAATGTATAGTGAGTTGTGTTGACAAGTATTTAGAGATGAAGATATTTAATCCAACACCTAAAATAGATAATTAACTCATAATAATTTCGTAGTCGTTATAACGATTTGAATATTTTGAGTGAATAATGTCATTAAATTAAAATTTAAAATTTTAAGTTATACTGACATGTCAGAAGTATTTCTTAGTGTGTAGTTAGTCGTATTGATTAGTATTTAGAAATGAATAGCTTTAATCAAACACCTAAAATATAAATAACTCATAATGATTTCTCAATCGTTGTAACGATTTGAATTTTATTGAGTGAATAGTGCTTTTAAATTAAAATTTCAACTTTTAAGTTATACTGATAAATTAGAAACATTTCTTAATGTGTAGTAAGCGGTATTGATTAGTAGTTAGAGACGAACACATCAACTCAAACACTTAATAGATAATTAACTCATAACGATTTCGAAATCGTTATAACGATTTGAATATTATTGAGTGAATAGCGTCGTTAAATTAAAATTTGAACTTCTAAGTTATACTGACGGATTATAAACATTTTTTAATGTTAATGAGTGGTATTGACTAGTAGTTAGAGATAAACACCTCAAACCGTCTTCAGTGCATGCTATCGTCATCACCATCCATTCCCTATTGAGACTAAGCTCTCATTCAGTGTTGCAAAACCCATTGTTTTTCTAGAATCGGAGTAAATATCACGTTTCCTAATTACGTTGGTATTGAGCTCACAATAAATTATTTGTTGGTCGCTTTCAAGAAGAAGGATGTTGTTTTTCCACAATAATGGCCATTCGATCACTAGAATAGGCCCTGTCGTAAATTGTTTGGTCCAATATTCCTTCACGCCATATTTTTTCATTACCCAGATGTCAATAAAGCACGGTTCTGTCATGAATTGTTTGAAACGAACCATGGCAAGGCACTCATCTAAAGCCGCCAAAGTTGGGCATTTATCATCTCGCTTTTTAAGACTTGATACTTTATCTTAAAAGGTCAACTTATTAAGAGGAGTGACCCAAGTGCTTTATATATTAGTTTATATTTTTATAGTTAATTGATGTGAGATTTACATCACATCTTAACACGCCCCCCACAAGATGGTGACTCATTGGAGCAGACCAATGTTGAAATCCGTGTGCTCATTTGAGCAGGTCTTAACCGGATCAAATGGTAGCTCATTGGAGCAGACTATCTTGAAATCCGTGTGCTCATTTGAGCACGTATCAACCAGATAACCGGGCTCTGATACCATTTTACCAACAAAAAGAAGAAAGGAAATTTCCTGAAAGAAATCTTTTGTTCAATTCAGTTACTGTTTAACCCAAAACATATATATACAAAATGTAAAGCTGACTAACTACTGAGGACTAACTAATACAAACTGAAAAGATAAAGGACCAAGTTACTAAGAGAATACAAAATATCTTTTAACACTCCCCCCTCAAGATGGGGTTTATAAATGTTCAACATCCCCATCTTGCTGGTAAGAACCTGGAACTGTGAAAGATGAATGGCTTTAGTAAATATATCTGCCAATTGGTTTTTGCTGTTAACAAACATGGTCTTCAAAACACCAGCTTGTATCTTTTCGCATACTACGTGATAGTCTATTTCAATATGCTTAGTCCTCTCGTGGAACACTGGGTTAGCTGCTATGTGGAGCTGACCGGTTGTCGCAAAATAATAGAGCTGCACCTAAATGATTAAGCCAAATTCCTTCAACAAAGACAAGAGCCAGACTACCTCACAAGTAGCATGTGCCATTGATCTGTATTCTGCTCCTGATGAGGATCTAGCCACTGTGTTTTGCTTCTTTGATTTCCATGAAACTAATGCATATCCAAGAAACGAGCAGAAACCTGATATTGATCTTCTACTATCTGGACAACTTCCCCAATCTGCATCAGAGAAGATTTTCAACTGATTTTCTATGATAGGAAAACTTGTTTCTGCATAGACCTTTGATTTCGTATCTGACTTTGCTGGAAAGAATAATCCAACACCAGGTGTACCCTTCATATATTGTAAAACTTTGTGAACAGCTTGCAAATGTGGTTCTCTAGAATTGGCCAAAAACTGACTAAGCCTATTAACAGAGTAAGCCAAATTTGGTCTTGTGATCGTTAAATATAACAGTCTACCAATCAATCTTTTTATATCTAGCACTGTCACCAATCTCTTCCCGATCTTCTTTGCTAAGTTTCAGATTTGGTTCCATAGGTATATTAGATGGTTTGCAACCCAGAAAACCAGTTTCTTCCAATAAGTTCAATGCATAAGATCTTTGAGTTAATGTAATCCCCTTTGCTGATCTTGCCACTTCAAGTCCAAGAAAAAATCTAAGTATTCCTAAATCTTTTAACTTGAATCTGATATCCAAGGAAGATTTAAAGGTCTGAATGGCACTTTCAGAATTACTTGCTACAACAACATCATCAACATACACAATGAGGGCCATAAAAAAGGAATCTGACCTTTTGATGAACAAAGAGTGATCATTGGACGATTGTTTGAACCCTTCACTCAGTAATGCCTCTGTGAACTTTGCATTCCATTGCCTTGAAGCCTGTTTGAGTCCATATAAGGATTTTTGTAGCTTACATATAGGATTCTTGAACACACAACACTCCCCTTGAAGTTTATAACCCAAAGGAAGCTCCATATAAACTTCCTCATCAAGATCGCCATGGAGAAACGCATTATTGATGTCAAGCTGATGAAGATGCCATCCAAAAGAAGCTGCTAAAGCAAGAAGTACTATAACAGTAGTCATTTTGGCAACTGGAGCAAAAGTATCGTGGTAGTCGATATCTTCTTGTTGTGTATAACCCCTTGCCACCAAACGTGCCTTGTGTCTTTCAATTGAGCCATCTGGCTTATACTTAATCCTATAGACCTATTTACAGCCTATAGGTTTGTGTCCAGGGGGCAAATCAACTATTCTCCAAGTTTGAGTCTGCTCCAAAGCATCCAACTCTGCTTTCATAGCTGTATCCCATTCTGAAATCCCCATGGCCTGATGATAAAACTGCGGTTCAACACTTCTTGAAACACTTAACACAGCAGCTTTGAAATCAGGTACAAGTTTGTGATAGTCAATAAAATGGGAGGTGGGATAAAGAGAGGAAGAATTCCCAATAAAGGAACCACAGTAGAAATCCTGTATATAACCAGGTTTCTTGTGTCGCCATTGAGGCCTAACTGGATCATGTGCTGAAGAACTGAGATGTTGATCTAAAACAGAGCTTGGAGAAGTAGAAGGGACTGCCACATCATTCGAAACTTGCAGTAAGGGAGAAGCTGAAGTACGCAGTGGTAGAATCGAATCTGAGAAAGAGGCTTCAAGATCAGAAATCTGATTCTTATTAGCAAAAGGGAAGAGATGTTAGAAATAAAAATAATGCCTGACTGGAGATCAACCAATTTGTAGGCTTTCATGCCTACTGGATACCCAAGAAATGCACATGCTCGAGACCTTGGACTAAATTTATGCCTGCTGCTTAAAAGAGTAGAAGCATAACATAAGCAGCCAAAACTCTTGAATGACCATAATGAACTTTGACTTCATTTAAAATTTCATAAGGAGTTTTAAAATTGAAAAGAGAAGAAGGAGTCCTGTTGATGAGGTGTGTAGCAGTCAATACTGCATCTCCCCAGTAAGCTAAAGGAACTTTAGATTGAAAAAGAAGTGCTCGGGACACATTAAGCAAGTACTGATGTTTCCTCTCAACAACTGAGTTTTGCTGAGGCCGTTCCACACAAGACAAATGGTGCTCAACTCCATTTTCAGCAAAAAAGTCTGCAAGATGAAACTCTTTAGCATTATCACTCCTCACTGCCTTAATTTGCTTCCCATATTGAGTCCGGATTAATGAAAAGAACTGAGGAATGATGATCTGAACATCAGATTTGTGCTTGAGCAAATACACCCAAGTATACCTACTACAGTCATCCACTATAGTAAAAAAATACTTATAACCATCATGAGTTTGCTTTTGAAAAGGAGCCCAAATATCAATGTGGATAAGGCTAAAAAGTTCATGAGAAACGTGATTATTACACTGAAATGCCAACCTCTTTTGTTTGGCAAACTGGCAAGTAGCACAATGAAAAGTATTATCAGGCCTAGAACTAAAGAACAACTTGTTACTAGACCCTTGCTTTATTACAGAGGATGGATGTCCCAACCTTAGATGCCAAAGAACATTTTTATTACTAACGTTGTGCACAAGAGAAATAGAAGCTGAGCACGGATCGAGTCTCAGACCGGGAAAGTTGAGATAATAGAGATTGCAAATTCTATCACCCTTCCCAATCTGCTGTGAAAGCCATTGAATAACACAGCATTCAGAATTGAAAATCAAAGGACAACAAACATCTGATGTAAGAGAACTAACTGAAACCAGATTGTACTTGAATGCTGGTACATAAAGAACTTTGTGTAGTGTAACGTGTAGATTGATAACCACTGTCCCTGCTTTGACAATCTTAACATGCTGACCATTTGGAAGTGCAATAGATGTAGCATGAACAGAATCATCAAAAGTAGTAAATAAAGCCTCATGCAAATCACTCCAACCTCAAATGCACATCAATGTACTTCCGATCTCTCTGCTATTTCCTTTGAAACCGCATGAAGAATGTATGACATAATCATAGAGTTGCATCTAGCCCATTGATTATAGAGAATATCATTTAATACTACCATCAACAAAACCTAACTTGTTTTTAGCTATGAGTGCCATCTTCATAGCTTGGTGCCACAAATTGTAATTAGGGCCAACGAGAAGCACAGAGACAAGAATCAAACCTGGATTATCAGAGTTGGTGAGATAATAGGGGCTGTGAGGATCTTCAATACCACCGCGATCTGCGTGCTCAAGTGTTGTGAAGGGATTGACGTTTGAATTCAAAGGACCATTCCCTGGATTATTCATCGCTCCTTTACCAGCCACACCACTGCGAGCCATTGGTTAATATGAGAGAGCTTCACAACTAATCAGCAAGATCAAGAGGGGATTACGATTGCTGCATGAGCTATGAGATCTCTGATACCATTTTAAGACTTGATACTCCATCTAAAAAGGTCAACTTATTAAGAGGAGTGGTCCAAGTGCTTTATATATTGGTTTATATTTTTATAGTTAATTGATGTGGGATTTACATCACATCTTAACATCGCTCTAACAAAACTTGTGGCAATTCTATAGTTGTAAAAACCTCGCTAGCTACCTATGTTGAAACAAAGAACAGCTACCCAATAATCATAATATTGATGTTCCACCTTTGAGTCTAGGTGACAGTAAAAGTGACAGGCTCCGTTAAAAAATAGTTCAAAGTCAGGAGAATTCCAAATCGTTACCCTAAACCCAATAGCATCAATTCCCCTACTAGTTATTGCTTAGATCTTATATCTCCACTTTGAGGAAAGCGGACATGACATCACAACAATCTCTCCTTTGAATTTCCAGGATTCTAATAACTTTGTAGTCATTAATTAGTAAATGGATCGAAGCCGAACCCCAACCCTTGTGTGATTGCTATAGAACTTTTGGGCACGGAAAAGGACGAGGGGGGAGTAATTTAAGTTCTCGTACCAAGGGGTTGCATAACACGACAGTCTCACGATCAGCAAAGCAACGCAAAGCAAACCATTGCAAGGACCCCATATATTTGACCACTCTTGGCGGAGAGAATACGGAATTTCCAAGCTTGTTTTAAATAAATATTTACTTAGAAAATCGTCATCTGAATGTAACAAAATCACATTTCGGTTGTGCATTTTGTTATATCTTTTGATGATTAGAATTTCTTTCTTGTCAGGTTGCAAATGCATCGAGATGAAGTTGGGGTCTTTTAAGAGAGCTTTCCAGGTTTTTGAAACACATCTGAATCGAAGCAATGGTTTAACAGACAAATTGAGAAGGATTTGTATGATGATGTCCTCCGGCAGTTGTTTACACTTTGCCATTTTTATACACATACGATTGCGCTTTGCTTGATAGATCGCGTCCGGAGGAGCCATTTTTATATATGGCCATTTTTTAGGGAATACTATTTTACTTGCAATAATTCATATATCAATTAAATAATTAATAAAGAAATAAATTCTTCTCACTTGCAACATATATATATATATATATATTAATTAATTAATTTTTTTCAATATTCACCCAGGGATCTATTGTAGTTACTGTCAAAGATTTATTCATAAACACGCACACATGTGCGCAACTTAATTATCATTATCATTATTATTATGATGACCATTATCATAAATAATTTTGATTTGAAATTAACAACGTAATATATGGAATTAATTGACTAATCATATATACATATATATATATATATGTATATACATATATATACACGTGTGTGTGTTTCCCGTTATTGCAATGATTAAAATCGTTTGCAATATTCAATAATCATCATCATCATCATCATGATGAAAATTAAGTACATGATCAGTATATGTTTGCGTGTTTTTTATTAATAATAATAATAATTAAATTTTTTTTTCTTTTTGCTCATTTTAATTTTTTTTAATTTTCTATGTAATTTTTTTTTGTCTTTCAGTTATTTATTGTAAAATTATTTAATTTCAATGGAGCAAGCCGATCACTGGCGGAGACAGAGGGGGCCATATTGGGCCCAAGTCCACCCCTGTGTCGGCCCACAGCCAAGATAAAAATAAAATTTTTTTTTTTTAAATTTTGGGCTCAAGTCTATTGGAAGTAGGGCTAGAGAGTTGCGACTTGGGCACGGGGGGACAATAAATTTTGGCCCAAGAAGAAACGAAAGCCTCAAAACAAAGCCAGAACCAAAATTTCTAAAACCATCATGACTTGATATGATTGAAAATTTAGACTTTGGATAATGATATAATGTAATTGCTAATTGATTTATGTTGTTGAGTTGAATAAAAATTATGATTTAAGTAATAAAATTTAGACTTTAGATAATGAAATAATGTAACTAAACGTCGCATTCAGCTTACTTTTAGGTTTTGAGTTATTGAACACTATTTTGTAATGCACTTGAGTTTGTTTAATGTTTTCAAAAACTCATACTTACATATGACTTTTTTGGAGTTTTCTTTCTGGCTCCCCCTCCCTTCCGTGCTGGCTATGCCATTGCAGCCGATTGGCTGGAAATTTTACTTATTGTAATTTTTTTCAATTTTATTTATTTACTTTAAATTTAAATTTTTTGGTCACGTCTATGGTTGACAATACAAGTGCAATTAGATGACCAACTGTGAAATTAGAGTATTTCTCTTTGTAAAAATCCTTTCACAAAATGTTTTATAAAACATAAGAAATTTCACCATCTTAATACTTCTTAATTATTTTTTCTTAAAGATAAGATGGTATTTTTTAATAAAATTCAAAATTGTGATCACCAACAATGAGCATCTGCCATCAAGCTCTTAAGCAAATTTGTGGCATTTTTCAGTTCTGAATTATGGTAGATAATATAGAATGTGAAATTAATCTTTGAATTAGTGAATATTTTGATTGCATTGAATGGAATTTTTTACTCTAAGCAGCCTTTTCTCTGTTTCTTGGAGTGGCAGTTAGTTTGCTGACTAATGGGGATTGCATTTATAAATTATATATATAATATATGGTACCATTGCTTCATATCTCAATATTTTCTCTTGGTGCCCTGTTAAAGTGGCTCGCAACAAAATCTCTTTCGACATTAATTTGACTCGTGTTTAGCTTCATAAACCTAGTTCCCTCTTTATTTAGGATTGTTTCTTTGGAAAACATGCATACTAGACAAAGTAAGATCAGCTTAATTTGTGGAGAATTAGAAAGAATGCATCTTTAGTTAAGTATGAATTAATATATATATATATATATATAATATACAAATTAAGATCAACTTTGTTCCATTAATTAATCGATTTGCAGGGCATAAAGGTCGTGTTTTGATAGGTCTAATGCTGAATTTCATTATGGTAATTTGATTTAGCCATAATTATATCAAAGATGCAGACCTCTTTGATTCTCAATATTGACTTATAATGAGAAATTATAATGAGTAGTATATATTTAATAGAAATTTAAAATTTGTTATTATAAATGAACAGTTGTCAATTTATGTAGTCAAATTGGTGGGTGAAATTATAATGTAAATTGATAAATGTTTCAATTTTTATGTGGTTGCATGCAGGTTGGACATGGCGGCTAGTTTGGCACGTATTTTACTAATTTTTCTAGTACATGTTAGACTTTCATCGTCTCGTCCGGGTATGGCCAATGGCCTTCTGTCGCACTAGCCAGAAGCCCTGTATCAGAATTCCTAACTGCTTCAGACTCCATGGGCTCTGGCCAGACAATTATTATGGTCCGCTTTCTAATTGGTGTCAAGGTTCATCTCATGTAATAAGATTTCTATAATGACTCCATTTACTTCTATTTATTATATTCTTGAATTCACTTAATTTAACTGAATATTCCTTGTGCAGGATCAAAATTTAATCCAAAGGTTAGACTTTGAAAATATCATCCCATGCCATTCTTAAATGAAACTAAGCTTCCCTTCCAATGTTACAAAACCCATCGTAAGTATACGATCTGCGTACATTTCGTATTTCTTAACTATATTGGTATTAAGTTCACAAGAAACTAATTGTTGGTCGATTTCAACCAGAAGAAAATTATTTTTTCGCAACTGTAATGCATCTTTAAACACTAGAACGGGCCCTATTGTAAATTGTTTCGTCCAAGATTCCTTCACAGCATATTCTTTCATCACCCAAATGTCGACAATGCCGGGTTCGTTCATGAATTGTGTATGACTAATCACAACAAGGCACTTTTTTTTTTTTCTGAAATAGAAACTTTCGTATCATCACTAAACACTAGAAACATCGTACATGAGGCTAGCATCTAGAAAAAATGGAGGCTCATTCCAAGTAAACAATGGAGGATAAAAATAGGAATTTTTAGCTAAACAATGAGCTGTCTGATTAGCCGTTCAACGCACAAAATCAAGCCTGTAGTCTGAGCCTTGTTGAAGCAGAAACTTGCACTCTTGAATGAGCATGTGGAATGCTGAGTACCCTTTTTGTATGGAAGCAACAACATCAACAACATTTTTAGCCTTAATTTCAAAAGTCACCCTCGCCAATTCCATGTCCAATGCCCATCTAATTGGTTCTCTTAACCCTATTGCCTCAACCTCTCTCAGTTCCAAACTGGTTCGTAAATACCTTGTACCACAGTTGAGAAACTTGCCTTGTGCATTCCAGAAAACCATACTCACACCTGTAGCTCCGCTATCACCGACAGTGCCGCATCAACATTACACTTGAGATGTCCATCAGGTGGTTTCTCCCATGCATGCTTACTCCGAACCGGCCTCATTGTACCATTCTCCCACGACACCCGTGCTTTTGCTAAACACCAGTCTAATAACAACTGCAGGCTGCTTCTAATCACCTCTCTCGGCTGGAACATAGATCTATCCCACAGCTTGTTGTCGCGTTACCGCCGAATATTCCAACAGACTATACCGACCTTTTGAGCAGTGAAGGGCAAGGCACTCATTTAAAACTGCCAAAGTTGAGCATTTAATTACCATCTAACTCTAAACAAATTTGTGGCAATTCTATAGTAGTAAAAACCTCACAACTTATGTGAAAACAAAGAATATATAAACAAAAGATAGATACTCTGCCGTTGCCAATGAGTTACAAACTCCATTGAAGAAGAGTCCAAAGTCAGGGGAATTCCAAACCTTGGGCACGATATCATCAATTTCCCTCCATAAATTATTATTTAGATTGTATATCTCAGCTTTGATGAAATTATCAGCGGACATGCTATTATAGTAATCATCCTTAACAAATCTCAAGCTCCTAAGAACTTCGTAGTCATTAGTAGATGGATCGAAGCCGAATCCTAACCCTTCTCTTCTTGCTATAAAACCTTCTGGGCAAGGAAAAGGACAAGGACGGAGTCATTTGGATTCTCGTAACATGGGATTGCATAACACAAAGGTATTACTAAAATGATCAACGAAGCATATTAATAAAGTGACTGAAAGCTATTTTAATATTTAAGTTATTTATAAATAATGAGAAACTACAATAAAAATAAAACTCTTAATTCTTGAAAGGGATTTTTAATTATCTAAACTAGATTTTTTACTCGTGCATTGCACGGGCATAACAGAAAATAAAACAAATAGAGCAAAAAAGAAAGATGACGTCCTGATCATTTTCTCAGTATAATACTAAATTTGAAGTAAGAAAAATATAAAGAAAATTAATTCAAAAACTGAAAACTGAAAAGCAGAAATTATGAAAAGGAATTAAGAAAATATAAAGAAAATTAATTCAAATCAACAATCAAATATAAGGAGATAGAAATATTATAATATTTAAATTTCATATTGAAGCCATAATTGGATGAAGATTCAAGAATAAGACACAAAGAGGAAAAATTAAGGAAATTTGATACGAATACAAACATAACTATAGAAATTAGAAACGGATTGAAGCAGTAAAAATTTTGAAAATGAAAAGATAAGAAAGATGCGGTAAAGAAGATAATTCAGGAAAAAATAAAAAAATATAATTTTACAGATGATGTCATTAGTGACATGATCAGAATCCTTATGAAGCTATAATATTGGTAGGAAAAGCATGTAACTCCTCTTATTATTTATATATAGATTTTTAATGAGATATAAAGTCGAGTAATATAAAACTCTTAATTATTAAAAGAGATTTTTAATTATCTAAACTTTTAATGAGATATAAAGTCTCGTAAATATAGAGTTCTGATTCTTAATTATTCAAACAGTGGATAATAAAATAAATATAGAATTTTAAGTGTGAAATAAATTATTAAGTATCCAAATTACAAAAAGTAGGGAATAAATAAAAAAAGTAAATAAATTTATACTACGCCAGACAACAGGCAGGAAATTATAACGCCAGAAAACTTCTCTAATTATTAATATATAGATTATTATTGTTTGTATAATACAATCTCCAAACCCTGTCTCATGTGCTTTCTGTTTAATAAAATCATTACACGTGTTTAATTAATCTACAAATCAGTATTTTCTTAGTTAATTAAATATTAAATCAGTATTTTCTTAGTTAATTAAATATTAAATCAACATTTTCTTAGTTAATTAAATATTAATTAATTAAACATGTATAATAATTTTATTAGTCGAAGGGTTTGGGACAGCCGACCGGGGTCCCAAGATTTATGAAAAGAGTGGAAAATAACTGACCCGTGGTTCATGAGAAGCTCATGACGCCTCTTCATTTGAGCTCTATCGGTCGTAACTTGCTATGAATTACATTTACATGACATGATTTATAAGATCAGTTAGCGTATCGGATAAATGAAAAATTGAATCCTAAGTGAGAAATACAAATGTGCCAGCTAATTTATAACTCATCATCACCAAGCCAAAAAGCTGGAGTAGCAGTTAATTCTGTTGACCACAACACTTCAGGAGAGCAGAAAGAAACTGCACAATATCTCCAGGTTATCCATAAAGCTGTAATCCTTTTCCCCCCTTTCCCCCTTTAATTACATCCCTGTTTACCGTAGATCTATGTTTCTTGTTGCGATATCTATGTTTCTTCTCGCGATCGTATAAAGCTATTTTGTCAATTTCATTTATGTGGGTCTGTTGAATTTCTTGATTCTGTGCAGTTTAAAAAATTGAATCTTGGAAAATAGCGAAAATACCATGAAACCTGGAAAGCGTCATCAAGAGGAAGAAGAAGAAGAGGATGAAGAGTTTGTGCCAAGAGAGATACTGTACCTTCTACCTATTACACCAGATGTATATTTACCTATTCATTTATTCCTGCACTTAGTCTTGATATTATAATGCAGGAAGTCTTTTCTTATTTCATTTTTTTGGGGGTTTAGGGTGTTATGTGATTCTATCTGTTGTTGGAACCTAAGTTCTATGAATCAGGTTTGTTGTAATCTGGGTTATTTTGGTATGAATTTTTCTCAAATTAGATGGGAAGAACAGTGATAAGGCTAATGCAATAAAGTCGAAGCATTCTGTTACCGAGCAACAGAGGAGGAGCAAAATCAATCAGAGGTGAAGTTTTCAATTGTGTGGTGATGAAGGTTTGTGGTGGTATAAATTTATGGCAACCGTGAAATGGCTTAGGATTACTAAGACGTATGCGTTTGTTTTTATGTTCATTTGTGAAATTCATATAATAATTGTTTTTATTCTATACATACATACATATATATATAAAACGTAATTCTCATTCATGTGTTATCCATGCATAGATTATCCTTTGTAGGAAAGCTTTAAGATATTGATATTTAAGGTATTACCATATAGGTCAGGTCAGGAAAGCATGCAAAGATCTCTTGTAAAGAATTTGATGGTTCACTGTGATTGATTTTTCAAATATTTTTAATGTCCTCCACACTTAGCCATTTGTGAATTTTATTAGTTCTTATGTGAAATAGATTCAGTTGTTGAATTAGCGTAATTAATTGCTAAGACATGTTCTTTGGAAGTTTAGCAAAGTTTTTAGCTGTTTTAAGGCTTGCATTAGAAAATGAACTTGCAGTTGGATTCTTATGATATTGGATGTATAAACTTTAGTGCTGTGAGATGGCACCATTATTAATGACGATAGGGAAACTGAAGATACAGTTACACTCGTTTGTTAATACTTATGGATTTGGTGGATTATGATATGGTTTCCGTGGCATTGGAGTTCCCTGGAAACTGGAGAAAATGTGTTTACTGTTTTCAAGACTAAGCTTTTTGACCATTTTATGGACATCCTTTTTGGATGGATCATCTAAGTTGCTGCAGTTTTCTTGTTTGGCAGGATGAAAAGACTAACTTGTATTCTTGGCACTGTAGTTTTCAAATATGGCACCTTTTTCTTTAGAATCTTCTTCAGTCGTTTGCTATGTTCCGTTTAGTCAATATATCTATCGATCTCAGGAATATCCCACGTATCCTCCATTATGTGGCACTCTATATGAATTATATGATTTGTTAACATGGTTACTAAGGCTTGCCATCATCATAGTTTAACAGGAAAGATCTCGCCTTAATGTGTTTAAAAATGCTTAAAAGTACATCTATTGATAAATCTGAAGTTTGCTAGTATTTACTTCTTAACTGCTCAAAATGGCTTAGATTGCGAGAAACCATGATCAATTAGCTAGTGATTTGTATGTGAAATTGCTCTGCAGTGTCCAAGCATTACATCTCTTTCACGAGGTCAAAGATACCATTTGATCACCTATGATGTGTATATATGATATCAATGATATGTGGTTCCTTCTACAAGCTCTGCAACCTGACAAGTACTCCTTGTTACCCAGATTTCAAGTATTGAGAGAACTGATTCCCCATAGCTATCAGAAGCGGGATACTTCCTCATTTTTATTGGAGGTTAATTATTTCTCAGACATACAAAACTTTATTTACTCATTTTGGAGTTTCTTTATTGAATGGCTGTTAATTAATTTTACGGTCCAGATGATACAGTATGTACAGTTTTTACGGGAGAAGTTTCAAAAGTATGAAGGCGTCTGTCAATGGAACTTGGAGCCCACAAAGATTATGCCATGGGTAACATCTCGATTGACTAAATATTGTATCTATTCTTTTAGCTTGTTTTAGTTCTCGTAGGAGCAAATATTGTCCTTAGATTTTTTAATTTTTCCAATATTTCTATGATTCCATCTAATATTCAACACCACTGCTTACAAGGTTACACCTCTTTCTTTAGGAAATGCTTTGTTTCAGTTTGAACTTTGAAGTTGCGTGTCTTGCCTACTTGACTTGTGCAGACACATTAGTGATTTTTCTTATAGAAGATGCCCGCTACTCCTCCATTTAGATGTATAATACATCATATAAAGATAGGCTGTCGGTGAACAGTTTTTTATATCTACTTTGTCCTGCATTGCTTTCGTTTTTATCTTAAGTGTCATCAAGTTTTCAGCCGTTGAACTGGAATGCCAATCCACAGCTGACAAGGTATTGTTGAAGACATTGCAATTATAATTTTGCATCATATCAGTCACCTTCATGGTTGCCAATTTCAATGATAGGTTACTGTAAAATTCCAATTCAAAATCTTCTTTACCTTTTGAAGGTAGACAACTCTACATTTCACATCTTCATAGCCATTTCAAGAACCCAACATTAGGAAAAAAAAATGGAGGGGCAAAAAAAAAAAAAAAAAAATCTTCTGTGTCCATAGCTATTTATTCAAGTGCTTTTGAATGCAGACTCTGTAAGTTTCATTTGGCTTACTGTCTTTATATATGTTACATGCTTGTTTGTGATTGTACTGTGTTTTACTCTTTGTTCTGTAGTTGTGTTGGTCTAAGATATAGTGGCTTTTTCATTTTTAACTACTTCTTACACCTTTTATTTCTGCCCTCACCTTTTGACCTTTTGTAGGTGAAGATGCAGTTCGGATTTTATTCTTTATTCATATTTCTTTGAGTAGACCATTTTTTCCCCCAAGATGATATACTGGTTGCAAGCTGTAAAAAAGCAACTTTCGGGTTACCTTCTCGCTTCTCGAGACATATATCCTTTACTAATGAAGTTTATTAATTTTTCTACATGGAACAGAGAAACAGTCACTGGCATGTTCAGAGTCACATCAATCACTCACAAGTTGTGAAGAATTGTTATGGTTCAACATTTCAGGGCAGGTCTGATGATAATAATGTTACAGTCTCCTCAACAATGCAAGCAAATCCAACGATTCCTTCCAAATCAGAACCTAATCGAGATGCCTCTTTTAGAGCAAGGGATCTGCAAACCGAATCTGGAAACAAGCCAACAGCCATTCCCATCTCACTGCAGGCAAGCATGCTACTCTGTATCCCAAATGATGGTGCCTTTGTTCAGACATTACCAAAGCTAGTTTCAAATATGCAATTGAATGGATTTCCTACTCCTTCTGGCTTTCTGAATCAGGAGGAACTGACAATTGAAGGGGGCACAACTAGCATCTCGAATGTTTACTTACAAGGGTGAGTGACTATAAAATTTCCAGCAAATGGTTCTATATTTTATGGATATCCTTGGGATCGCTGATTTTGATGTTTGTTGGTATTTTTCACTCTTCTAATTCTTCACCAACATCTTCAATCTTGATGTACTTTGAATTCTTTTTCCAAGTAAAAAATCTTCCCTTATTCTAGATGATATTTGAATGAAGCATACAAATGTCATGCTCTTCTAGATCAGTATGAAAAAATAAATGTCCCAAGACATGGTAAAGAAGGATTAATTGCATGCTCGCTAAAATGTCTAATTCCCTTTAAAGGACTCTAAAAATTTGGGATGCTAACAGAATTTCAGTGTGTCAAAGCCCGAACTTCCACCATGAAGCCTTGATGCATTAATTTATTTTTAGTTGCCGTTGTACATGCCTGTGATATAACCTAGA
The DNA here is from genome assembly GCA_963692815.1 of Nyctanthes arbor-tristis. NCBI lineage: Eukaryota > Viridiplantae > Streptophyta > Magnoliopsida > Lamiales > Oleaceae > Nyctanthes > Nyctanthes arbor-tristis. Next base: position 57,071 of record CAVNYN010225028.1, read on the forward strand.
ATTTCACTTTTCATCCAAATAGAGGAGGGAATCCTTCACTTCTTTAGATCATTTTCTAGAAGATCATAACTCTTCAGAACTTCCCGTTCAGGCCCAAGCAAAATCAAGAAGAGGACACACACTTTATTATCTCAATTAAGTGCCAGAAGATCTACTGATGCAGCCACTGACATGCTTCTACTGTGCATGATGGTCTTAGTTTTATGCTAAGCTGCAAAGTCTCAGCTTGTCTATGAAATTTTCTGGAGCTCACATCCTTTCTAAGTAGTTTGGAAGCACCTCCTTCATGATCAACGCATCAGTGGGGATTGGTATTCCTGGCCACTGTAGTCTTTTACTGTAGGACAGCTCACTTCTTTCAATAGTTATCATTTTGAATTCATCTAAATATTTCCACCTGACTGTTGGAACTATAAATCTTTGCTAGCACGTGGTGTTTGATATTTTAAGGTTCTTGAATTCACCGACACGAGCACTTGAGAGCACGGGGTTGAATCTATCGGAAGCTCACATACCAGTGCAGATCGATCTTGGAAAACTGGCAAATGGAGGATCAACCTCAGGAATATCAGTTGATAAGATATGAAGCATTATGTTCATATATTAACAATTTTTACTTTCGACGATGCTGCGAGCTCTAGTATCTTGAGAGTTCTATCTGTACACTCTAGGATCATGAAAATCCTATCCTATCCCTTCTCAGGAACAAGCAGGCGGGCAAATTCCAGACATGCGCAAAAGTGAGGACGACGTTGATCTAGCTCAAAAAAAAAGGAAGAAGATTTGAGACAAGCAAGATGCTGTGTAAGTCCATATTCTGTAAGCAAGATTGCGCAGTGTAAAGAAAATTTTAGCTTCTTTTTCTTTCATAATAGATTATAGAGCTATCCCACTTCTGTAAACAACTCGTTTGTACAGTTTTCTGGCTTAATAATGAGTTGATTGTACAGCTGACTCATTTTCTTGAATTTTAAGGATGTTTGAGGAATTTATGTTTCCTTTGCATGCAATGTAAACATCTGTATGGATTACACACACATGGAAAATGTCAAGGTTTGTGAGTCAAGAAGAGTTCTTGGCAGCCTTGGCCTACTCTGAGACCAAAGCCAATAGCCTAAACAATCAAGGCATGTTCACGAGACTAGTCTAAACAATATCGATGAAGATTGAACACAGAGAACTATGTAAAAATATCTTGCCCCAACTACTTATAATTTGGCTCTAATAATAATAATAATAATAATAATAATAATAATAATAATAATAATAATAATAATATGGTTTTAATATGATGACATATCAAGAATATTGGTATTTGAAACCTCTTTTGACTGCATTGAGAACAACGTATTAAAACAAAGTTTTGTTCGTTGAACAAAGTGAGATTCCTTGAAAGCGTAAATAGAGACCTAAGTTAGTATCAAAACTTAGGGATAATATGGACAGAGTTGGCCATATATAGAGTTAAAATGATACATACCTCTAATTACAAATAACATTTGTTTTTGAACCCCCGGGGTTGGGGCCGGGGTGGTTTGAGAAAAAATATAGGATTATTCATATGATGATAATCCAATGTTTCATGGACCAACAGGGACATTCTTGTTGTGTATGGGACGACGTCGTCTAACCCAACTATAATCCATCACAAAGTATTCCGGTTGCTTCTCTCCTTTACTATCGGTCCTTTTTTTCCACGTCCCTTTTCTTGGATGCATCAGATTTTTCTGTTTCTGGTGGAACTTGTATTTTCCTGAAAATGTGATGAAAGTTTATGGTGTCAAAGCCATTGATCATAACATATATTTTATCATAGAATGATGGTTTTGTTACCACTGGTATTGTGAGAAAAGTATAGTGTTAAACGAAGAAAATTGAACGTTCTAGCTGCTGTACCTGATGAAGCTTTGATATTCTTCTTGTATGCCCCAATATCTCCGTCTTGAACACTTTTTACCTGTATAAATCGAAAGATTATACGATTTAGCAAGTAGAGATTCATTCATGCATGATGAAGAATGAAATGATCTTTCATCCCTTTTTTTTTTTGTTTTGCATCAGTTCCATACCACTACCTCTTCATTGAGTTTGAGCTTCCTTGGCAATGGAATGAGGTTCGACCGAGCTTCCTCATGAACTGGAGAATAGTAAAACTCATAAGATGATCATGCTTCGTCCAGAGCTGCTCATGCAGGGGCTTTTTTTTTTTTTCCTTATTTTCTTTTTCAAATCATAACAGAAAAGGATAAATTCAGTACCTTTTTCAGGAGATCTCTTCACCTGTATCTGATCAGAAGCACAAGGTACAAACACAAAAGAAAGTAGTAGAAAGAAAGTAGCAATGGTAGTTAACAGTTCCATGGCAAAATGATGAGGTTCTTTTTGGCCTTTACGCCCCTGATTTTATATCAAATTAAGGATGTCAAGGAAATACAGCAAAGAGAACATACACAAAGCACGAAATTCAGAGTTCCGAAACTGGTACACAGCATCTTGTTTTCTTACAAAAAATTTTGGATTTTTATATATTCAGGTTGATTTTTTTATTAACCTTGGTAATACCACAGGCTCTAGTTTCCTGACAAACATTTTTGCTTCATATGATAAACAAACTAAAGGGGTTTGTAAAGCCTATATTACATGCGCTATATATGTACATTTGTTATGCTTAATCAAATCATGACTGTGAATTAAGAATTTCTTAGAACTACTGGCATGAGAATCAGAAAGAATTTTAATTAAATATTAATTCCAGGTTATTGAATATAGAAATTGATAATTACAGGGCAAACCAAGTCTCAAAAGAAAATATTGACATGTATTATATATATTTGGAATCAATATTCCAAATTCCATTATGTGTTGCAACGCTTGAAAATGCACGATATGTTTTCTACAGGCATTGCTGCGTCTATGTGTGCATTTTAGAACATGGCCTCAAGCAGTAGTGTTCAGAAAGCCGTTAGATTCTACAGCAGAGAAGGCACGATCTCCAACGCCCGAGTTTCCAGAAATTGTTCTTATCTGCTTTTGCCATTCTCACTGGACTGCCATTCCATTCAGATTGCAATCTGCAAGTTGGAAAAGAAAACAAAGTCATTGTTACATAAGGGTACGAGTTACGACTGAAAACTTTAGTGTTGAGAAGTGCTAAATTAAAGTTTACATGGGGAAAGTCAAAGATTTTGCACTGGTTGTGCTGCTATCAGATTGAGCAGAGAGGCTCCTTGAATAAGCAATTGGCCAAGAATAAGTAACAGCACTGGCGGAAGTAAAGCTAGACTCTCCCTCATGACATTGAACTCGGGTTATGAATGAAAAGCTTTCAGAGATCCCATATTCGTGCTCGTTCATCTTTTGTGCCTCAGGGACTTGATCATTTCCCAGACCTTTATCCTTACAGCTGATGTTCTGAACTTGGGAATTGACAGGAGAATTAAGTTCGACAGCAAGACTGTTGCCATTTGGATCACCGGAATCAAAGACAGCCTTCTCTTCACCCTTCTGAGATATAACATTGGGTGGACAAACCTTAGAAGCATCCTTCACAAAAGAAATTCGCGAGACAGATTTGCTGATTGTAACAAGTGATTCGCGGTCCCTTTCTTCTGTCGTTCTGCAGTCTTTAGAACAACTTTCCAAGGACACAGCAGATAATTTATCTGGCAGGAGAATACATCGAAACGCATGACATTCAAGCTCGGGACAATTATGCATCATATCTTTATCTGTCTTATCAGAGGCTGATAAATACAAGAATCCATTTCGATTTTCCTTCACATCAGTCTCTATAATTCCATTTTTGCGGTTCTTGCCAAAATCACCCAAAAGTTTTGAGCTGTTGCATCTTGAATCCATAGCCTTCACCTCAAATTCTATAAGAACGTACCTTTAGACCTGTGGAACTTGTAACCAAATTAGCCTTTTTTGCATTTAGTTTCAGAAGGATGATTAACAAATAGTCAAATACATACAGATACAGTATTTAAAATCTGAGAAACTTAAACATAACAGAATGAAAACTCTTTGCACCCTCACCACATAAAACTATTCGCCTTTATCATTCTCTAGGACATATATACAAAATGCAGTTTGTGGTGTATACTGGTGCAGAAGTACAGGAAGGGGGAATGCCATAAATGGGTTGGTAGAGTTGGTTTAAATGGCATTAATTATTGAGTTTTTGTCATTCCAATCTTTGTTACAAACAAAACAAGCTTTTCATGTGAGTGCCTGAAACTGAAAGCAATCCCAATACCCTCTTTGGCCGAGCTTAGTGAAGTTGTACTCCTTACACTTTACAGTTCAAATAAGAGTTGAGTTGCTAAACTAAACTACAGATTTTCTCAAAAGAAGTTCGGTTTGGACAAGTTTTCGGTGTCTGAGTTGGAAAGGTTTAGACTGATCTATGTGGTAACTGGTGATTTATTAAGCCTCAAGTCCCGATTGGTCGATTGGTGGAGTAAAGTTTATAACAAGAAGTTATCAACATAACTTGTGAAAAAAGGCAAGAATCTTTAGTGTTGACATTGATATTATAGCACAACATGGTGTTAGTTTGTAGAAATGGAGGATACTCTTCAATGTAGCCTCCAAAATACTTGAATGCAAAAGGAGAAAACATGGTGGACTTTAAACGATTAGCCTCCAAAATACTTGAAAGCAAAAGGAGAAAACAGGGGGGACTTTAAACAAATCACCTCCTCTTGAGGCAGCTCAATAGATACGACAAATTCTCTGGAATGTGTTTAAGTATTTCAACAGCTACCAACCAAGAAAACTTTAAACTCACTTGCACTTACAAGTTTTTCCAAGAAATTGACGTAGGCTCCTTATTAAAAAGTCTGCATTTCTAGATATACCTGCGTATATCTGCGAGCTCTTCAACAAGCAGCCAGTGATGTTTCCTTAGGAAATTAACTTGCACAGAAATTTACATGACCACCCCCAACCCACCAAAAAAAAAAAGGTGGGTCCCACATCAACTTTCTATGCTAGAAAAGTCGAGCGACGCTCCTGCAACTACACTTCGACTATATATAGCAATCAAGCATTTGAGCCAAACATTAGGAACAACCTTACCATTCATTTCCGATAATCTAACTTAACAGGGTCTCCAAACATTACATCTGTAATTAGCACTTGTCTGATTTACATTGTCTACATAGTAATAACCAATGATCCAGATAACGCGATGAAATAAAGAAAATGGATAAAGAAGGCAACAAAAATTGGCCGCCTTTTGTAACTATGCCAGTGTAGACCCTATGCTTTTGTAGATATCGGCTTGCAGTATATCCTAATGAAATGATTTAGAAGTCAGAGTATTGGCATCGTGTAGACAGCAGAGGAGACTAGAAATTTGGCAAGGGTTGAGCAGAATCTCTGGTTCACCCTTGGTCACCAAAAGAGATCAACTATCTTGTCAGAGATCTTTAGGTTCAGGAGAAGTCACCAGGCTTGCCGATTTTAATGCCCTGCTTACCTAAAAACTCCACAATGGCATTCTTTTGCCAGCTTTTGAAACTCCTGCCGTCAATATTTAGTGTTATAAGAGTAAATAAAGATGAAACCCAGAAAAGAAACCACACAGACAATATTAGTTTGCAGCGTCACGGTCCTGTTATCTCAATTGATAAGCATCTGAAACTTACTTCTGATCAAGATGCGCGAGAATTTCCCCACCAGGAAAAGCTACCAAGGTAGCATCAAAAGAAACCTTGATGGATTCTTTCCATGTCCCTCCGATACTGTCTGCACTCATTTGTCCTTTAGACTGACCAGGATCTTCCATTGGCAAGGAGTATCCAGAGAGAAGGTGACCCACACAAACGCCATATTTCCTGTGTTCGTTAAGAGAAAATGAATCAAACAAATTAAATCCGTCTTGTTAATAAACGGGAAGATTTGCAGCACTAACATCTTACAATATGCTCAAATTTGTCTTTTACATAAGAATAATTAATTGAAAGAGAAGTGGCTACAGAGGGAGACAGCATATCCGCTCTTAAAAAGCAAATTGAATTACAAAAGAAAATCTCCGCAGTCAAGGAACAGTAAGTAAAATCAATTACAAGTTTCTGTGCTTATATACAAATTGCTCCTTTGGAAGTACCCGGTTTGGTTTCGACAAAATAACAAGTTAACATGGTAGATACTTGTACATTTTTAGAAGCATGTTTTAGAAAGAATAAGCAGAGTATAGATACAGAAAACTGCTATAAACTACTGACTTACAGGATTACATCCATGTGCCGAGGTACATAATGTCCTCCTCCAATCCCAAGGAGAACCTTTTTCTTTTCAGCCTTACTGAGGCATTGAAAAAGGCAGTTGTTTACAAAAATCTTCTTACAGGAGTTATAAAGAAAGTAATATAAACAAGTTCCACTCAAGTAAAAATATGACATAATTCAGTATTATATACCTGCTCCAATTTCCGACAGGAGCATCTTCTCCGAGTCCAAGTCCTTCCCAAATTAACTTCATTAATAAAAGTTATTTTGTTAGGAGGAATCCATTATAAAGCTTGTATTAACACATATTTACTACTATATATATATGACCTAATGAATAATATAAAAAGGAATATTTGTTTAAGTTTGAAGCCACAAGATAATAGCTATATCACACATAATTTACATTTTACACGAAAGATTGATTTACTTTCATTCTTACATGTCCTTCAACTGATTTCAACAAATTGTCTGGAATCTTACACGATAATGTTGCTATGGCATGAAAAAATTGTATCGTTAAGTTTGAGACATGCTGAACACTGATTTTAAGCAGTAGCTGATGAAGGCATGAATCCAAAACTTATATTTTTAAACATGGAACCAGTTGAAGGGCTTCAATTTGTTCAGAATGATTTAGAGAGATTTGTATTCTCGGAAGTGTGTATAGCTCTTACGTCCAGAAGATAAGTGCATCTAAACAAAATTCAACAGTGTAATAAACTGTTAACTACCAAAAGTCATCTAATTCTGTGTGCATGGGCACATATGTAAATACATGCAAACTCATTTGCATCTCTAAATATACACATTGCAGCCATGAGGAATTGGTTGAGATACAGTTTACATCTACTCATGATAACTTAAGAAAACCAATAAAAGACAAGAATTAGAAGTATGTCATTAACAGGAGAAAAGTAGTTATGGGATTCATTTGTACTCAACTAGAGCAATAACATGGGCAGCATCCTGCCTCACCCAGTACTCCTGTGTGCTTCCTGCATCCAGTAAAGGAAGGCGATCATAGAAAATAATGAAAATTTACCAATCTCCACCCAAAGTAATATATAAATGGATGTAAACCTGCATACTCATTAGAACACCTCCCAACCCCACACACTTCAAACCTGAATACCCATTAGAACACCTCCCAACACCACCCACTTCTTTTTTCCCGAATTAACACATACTTAGGTAAGATGCAGCTCATATAAATATAACTATACTCCATCTACTTATAAGTTGGTTGTGGTTTATCCAGGGAATAGCAAACACATAAGCGAGGAAAAACAACCTGTCATCAAATTCAAGAAGTACAAAAATTAAATCTGCAAAAACTGTATATTTTGATTATGTATTTACACCAGTGGAGGTCCATGTAGCTCAGGTACTTATTGAAGCATTGTGTGACAGAAAGATCAAATAGTTTAGGAGTATGTATTTACAATTTTCATTGAGTGAAGAGGACCTACATCCATTGTCTTGCACATACTCGACTTATGTAACCATTTGAATTTAGTTCTGCCAAATGTTGGCACACATCAATTATCGTGCTGCTGCTTCAGTCATTTGCACGAGTTGCTGAATTTTCACTTCAATGCAATAAAGTAAAATTTGAGAAGTAGAAAAAATCATAAAAGGCATCTATATAAGCTTTTCGAAAACAAATTCCCACTTCATTTTCTATCTTGGCTTCCCTAATAAAGTATCTTGCATTCTTAGAATAAAGTACAAAAGGATGGACTTTTGAGGACACAAAAATACATCATGAAAGCAGATTGTTGATAATTAGATATGAAATAAATCATTACAGGAAAAAAAAAGTATTATTGGAAGTTGGCACTTGTCATAACGGCGTTGGCAACAAAGCAGTCACGGAACCAAAAGAGAAAGAGACAATGGATAAATTCCAATCTATATGACTTCAAAAGTCTGCCAATGAATATAAATATTCATGTAAAAAGTTTTTCAGCACAACTAACCAAGCATTAAGTAACGAGTTTAATTTCCTTGCAAAAGACAAGTAGCAAATCTATTGAAGGTGAAGTTATAAGGCACTTAAAACATGAAAAAATAAATCTTGATAGAAAAATCTTTTACATAAGTTAGAAGGGACAATAGGTGTAACAAGTATGGCAAAACAGGAAAGAGTAAACAATTTCTTCTGCAATAAAATAATATCATATAATGCAAAGGACTACCAAATGCTATTGCAGCTAAGGAGATTGCTCATGTTTACATAAACATACCAATCTCAACAAACATTGTTGGTTTAGTTGTTATAGGTCCATGGTGCGTAGCAGATCGGAAGAGCGTCGTGTATTTACAAGGGAAAAAATTGTATAAGTTACTTAAGACTGTTGACATTGTCACATCTAACCCAAAATATTTGCTTAAATATCACAATAGCCACCCATTTTGCAAGCATAATAAAGATAGTATCGCGACAACATTAATACATCATTATATTTAAGAGAATATCACCCACCCATTTCTGTGAAGCACAACAAAGATAGTATCCCCATGGCTCCATGACATAAATCTAGCATAAAAAGTCTCAACGTATAGTATTTAAATTCTGATATAAGTGATATTTATCATGTGCATTGATATAAATTTCTTTAGCATGCAATTAAGCATAAAGTTAAGAGCAATACATGAGTAGATCTAACGTATAAAATTGAAAAAAATAGATAACCTCAAATTCAGGTACTAAATTATGGGATTCTGCAATTTTCTTCAAAAGTGTAAGCCATGGCCCCATCCTTGGACTTGGAGGCGCCGCCCATCCAGGTCGTCCACCCTGCGGTGGAACATCTCCCTCCTTTAGATGTGGTATCCCTAACCAAGGAAATATAACACACAAAGTTATTAGTCCAGTCAATATGTCCTATGCATGAAGCAGACATTTGGAAATCAAGAACAACCTACTAGTCACATAATCAAAACTAAACGGCATTTTACATTTTGCCTCATTTTTAATGATTTGTTTGGAAGATAGTATGTGAAAGATCAATTAATGACAAATACAAACCTCACAATTGTATAATCATACAAATGACACATGCATATAACAGGGATACAAAAATATAAACATCAAATAATGAAACTTCCTTTAAATCCGTGAGTCAAAATAAAAGTAAGTATTTAACCTGAAATGCTAGTTTAAAAGCTTCCTAAACAGAAGAGAAAAGCCATAAGTTTGTTAAGCAAACACACATAGTAGATTAGCAGGAACCTATGGGGTGGACGGTAAGGGAGGGGCGGCTGGAGACGGCGCTGTGCTTAGACAGAAATATGATCTCATCCACCGTCTCATTGGTAGCAGATTCCCATCTTAAATCAAGATCATCTTCTTCTATTATACTCTTATCCTGCTCCAAAACTCTGACATCTCCATTCTTGAAACTTCTTATTCCGACCTCCAAAGTTGGGCCGTTCTGCCACCCGGGCATGGCCAAGAGTTCCTTTGCCGGGTTGATCGAGGCCGGATCCGAGGTTGTTGCCACCACAAGCGTCACCATTTTCCCGTTTCGATTCGAAAATTTCCGGGAATTGGGCGAATTTTCTCTGCCTAAAGTATAAACAAGGTACGAGTGTCTTGCGACAGTCCTTTCCCATGGGCGCCACCTGTTTGATTCCAGTATTTTCGCTTGTGGGACCAATTTTCTCTAACAGTCGTCACCGAACTTACAAGTTAGTCCTCCACCTTTTTTTACATGTCCAATCTGTAAACACAAACAAATAGGAGTGGGACTTGCTCGGGTCCGGTCAATTTTCGCTCGGGCCAAAACCAACTGACCTCGTCGGTTTGAGAAAATTGAGGACCCCAAAACCTACTCAAGCTGGCTCTAGGTTGAGCTTTTTTTGGGTTAATAGTCAGTATGTTTTCGAGTTTGAATTTATTTTTCGAGTTTTTAAGATTATTTTTTTGGTTTTATTATACCATAATCTGGTCAAACCGATCGGGTTGTCGTATTTGGTTGGGTTGACTCACAAATATGCCCACCCCAACAAAGAAGTATTTCTTATCCATATGCACGTCTAAATTTTGGATCTCGCTAAAGAAAATAAAAGTTTATCTTGAAAGTTCAATTCCTTGTATACCCGTCTATTTTGCTTAGTACCTACTAACTAGTCAATGTGGAATTTTTTCCACATACCCTCAGGAATTTCTTGCTATGAATTTTCTTAAGAATCATCTCCAAACAGTAGCCTTGATCTCCCAAAAAGATCATTTTCATCCAAATGAAGAGAGGACCTTATGAAGGGTGAAGGAAAACTGGGCGCAAAAAAAACGAAAGAAATCCTAGCCAAATACCGAATAAACAATTGGAACTTAAAAAAAAAAAAAATTTAAAAGAGATAAATGAAATGGAAAAAAATGTTGCTGCCCAGGATCGAACTGGGGACCTTCAGTGTGTAAGACTGACGTGATAACCACTACACCACAGCAACCTCTTGTTTCCGTTTTGAGCTTTCTTATATAGAATCACTAATAGTAAACAAAGATAACAACTAACTAGTGCCTTCAACTTGTGACGTGTTATTCAGGAAATTGATGTTCAACTCCCGTCATTCCGCCGGTTGTCTCTCATGGCGTCTAAGCCCCACCACCTCAGTCCTTGTAAGTACTATTCTACTATACCCCGATCCACGGACAGTCTTATTCATATATGGAGCCCGCACGAAAAATCTGGAAACTCATAAGAGATTTTTTTTAATTAATTGACGCATTCTATCAACCAGTTGCAGGGACAACTCCGGTTAAGAGGCAAAGAACGATCACCACCAATTCTGCCGCTGATGCTACCGAATCAAATCCCATGAAGGAAGCTTTCTCCAAATACGCCGATTACCTCAACAATCTGGTGCGCTCGTTTAGTACCTTTCCTTGAGTTTCCAAATTTGCTTGGCAAGTATCTGTATTTTCATTTTCTTGAAGCTCTAATGGTTATCAAATTAATGGTGCTTAGTGAAATTTTTTAAATAGGGCACTGTTGATGTAATGGGATTGCTTTAACCATAGCTGGCAGCTAGAAAGTACCCATTTTAGGCGCTAGTTTTCTGTTAGACTTATGATAATTATATTCAGTGAATGAGGTTATAATCACTATTCTCGCTCAAGTTCCTTCATTTCTTGTTTTTGGGTTTCTCTGCATGCTTAAAAATGTCAATAATGTGATATTGCAATTCATTGGCGAATTGCTTAATCTACACACATCTTAAAAATTCTTACCTGGAATCTAAATATCGATAAGCAATTGATAGTTTCCTTTGTATATGAGTTGTAGAACGACAAACGAGAAAGAGTGGTAAAGGCAAGTCGGGACATTACCATGAACAGCAAAAAGGTCATATTTCAGGTGCACAGGTAAAAGGATTTCCTTAATTGCTTGCACACGAATGTGGGTGATAATTTATATTGTGGAACTATTTCGTTGTAGTCCTTTAAAGCAAAAGAGATGATTCTTCTCGTTTGGTTCTTGCTTAGAAATGCCTTTGGATGTTTGGTTTAAAGAGAGATCGGAAGAGCCTCAAGGTGAGGTGCCTCATGTCTGTCCCAATGTGGTAATTTTGAGGCAATTTTTTGGAGGTTGATGCCTCTTAAAGGACCTCAAGATCTAATGTAGTTGGAGTTACTGTGTAGTCTTAGTGTCAATGATGGTCGTTTAGATGAAAGAGTTATTTCTCTTTTTCATTGTACTCATCAATGCTCGGTATTTTCCTTCAGCTAAAGAGTAAAGTAATCTAAACAACCCTACTACAGTCTGCACATTCTACTTCTCAAGAACTAGAGCGAGTCAAAGGCGGGGGTGGTTTTAATTTTTATTTCTTTATTTTTTGTTCTTTATTTTCTGCATTTCTCTCCTCTCTGTCTTATTTTTTCATTTTCCCTTATGCCTTTCTAGTTTGATTGGAGCCATCATTTTTTTCCTTTTATTTATCTTTATTACGTTCACTTTTGTATTTTTTATTAAAACAAAATTTTACTTTAATTTTTAAGGTTGTAGTGCTTACCCCTCAATTTGCCTCAAGGCTTCTCTTGTGAAGGAAAAATGCCTTAAGTACGCATTTTTCCCATTTTCAAACATTGTTTGCATGGTTCTCTCCATCATCATTATTTTTCTTTAACACATCTGTCAATATGCCAATTGCCAAATGGAAGCATAAATAGCTATTTACAAAGGAAATACCATAAATTTTGACTCTTAATTATTTCTTGTTCCTATAGCTTCTTCCTTATTATAGTTTGAAGTTCTCTTATTGCCTGCTAGGTTTGTGCTCATGTAACTTGTTCAACCTAATGTGTGCCTGTTCATGTTCCAATGAAATGTTTTTTCCCCTTTTCACAAGACTAATGAACTGTACTTTCATTAGTCTTATGAAAGTTTATAGTGATAATATTGACAGTGTATTGTATGTCTGGTAACTTATTTTGATGATAACATATAGCTCTTTTATATCTACTAATTATTTCATTAGACTCCAAAGGTGTTTATTCTTTGCCTCTTAATAACAGAATAAGCAAGCATAATAAAGAGGAAGTCTTGGAAAAGGCAGAAAAAGATTTAGCAGTGGTGAGAGATCAATATATATCTCGTCTAGTAAAAGAACTTCAAGGAACAGATTTTTGGAAGCTAAGACGAGCATATTCTCCTGGGGTGTGCATTTTCTATATTTTTGACATCAGAATGCTGTAAAGAACTATACAATTCAAGTAACTTCTTTTTTGCTCATGTTTATAGGTTCAAGAATACATAGAAGCTGCAACACTATGTAATTTCTGCAACACTGGAACTCTTTTGAATCTTGATGATGTCAATGCTTCCTTACGACCACTAAGTGATCCATCTGTGGAGCCTTTGCAGATTAATCTACTTGATTATATCTTGGGGGTAATTGTCTAACTTTTAGAATTTATGAACACATATAAGCACATAACATCACATACATAGAAGTTACAAAAGTTAAAGGCCTAGACGCCTAGCAATATTATTATCAATTGAATATGATGAGGATTAGTTGCCACAGTTTGTCTGATATGGTTGGAAGGATAGATTTGTAAATTACTGCAATGTTATCTCTTACATCTATGAAACCCTGTGATCTGATAGTTAACTGTTCTCGTTTAGCTCGCAGACTTGACGGGAGAGTTGATGAGGTTGGCAATAAGTCGAATATCAGATGGCGAAGTTGAATTTGCTAAACAGATTTGCATGTTTGTGCATGAAATCTATCGAGAACTGACAATTCTGGCTCCTGCTATGGATGACCCTTCAGACATGAAATCAAAGATGGAAATAATGCTCCAAAGTTTAATGAAAATAGAAAATGGTATGACGTTCAGCCTGTAAACTTCAACCCAAAATAAGTATGTGTAGATGAGGTATTGATATTTTTACATATTATACAGCTTGCTTTAGTGTGCATGTGAGAGGATCAGAGTATATTCCACTGCTTGGCTCTGCTGATGGCAACTTTCCGTTGTCTGGAGTGGATTACATCAAACAATGAAGATGGCAATCTCCAGAAAACGCTCCCTAATGATGGCGGTCCCGTATGCTCTATCCTCCATTCCTCCTTAACTTCCATGTTGGGATTCTAGTCAAGAACACATTTCACTTTCACATATAACTCTGTTTAGCTAGTAAGAGCACTAGTGAAAAATTATTCGTTGGATTGTCATATACGAGAATTGTTGAAAAAGTGCTTACTTCCTACACATTGCTTTCATTTGATTTTGGGTAGTAAGCGGATCTTTTAGAAATACTGAATTTGGTTAAGGGAAAATACAATGAAGTTCATGTCCATACGACATGAGTTCCACTTGCATGCGCATTATCTTCTGTTGAAGCAAATTGTGGTTGGTGATTGAGCTCTCCTCATGAAAAATGACTTAAAGATACTTGTACTTTCCATATTAAAATGTTTTGGGCTCGAGTAGTACTCGTCCCTGCATGTGGTAATGGCTAGTACAGTCCACTTGCTCTCGACTAAAGCAATAAGACGTTGACATTTTAAATGAACTTAATGACTTAATAAGAGCATGCTGCACTAAGGAGCGTACCTGAATGCGACTCTTGGAGACTGGACCCATTTGCTCTTTATGATCTTTATATGAAATTAAAGGACTCGGTAACTACTCTGTGCACTACTTTTTTCTTTATTAGACAATGTGCTATTGCAGTTTCATGCACAGTTGTTAGGTTACCCCAGAAGAGGATGATTTGCTAGGATTTTCATGGCCCGTAGCATGTTGTAGATAGATACAAATCAAGGTAGGGGAAAGGGGCACCACAAACTTGACCTCCAATGAGAAAAATACATGAGCAAAAGATGCTAAAATGATAATGTAATGAGCCTGCTTCAGACCTGGAGGTAGTCCATGCCGAAACAGCTTAAAAGGTGCGGGGATCTTTCTGTTTGAGTCCTGATAACCAAACTTTTAAGTCTCTCAATTTGATCTGAACCCCCTTAGGGCATTCACGACCTAGTTTCTATGTAACGGTTGGCAGGGAGATCATGTTATATATCTGGTTTCTCTCTCTGAAGATGTGAGGAACCTTACTCCCCGTGTAGATATGTTGTGTATTACCTTTAAGACACATGAAAATAAATATCAAGAAGCTCAACTCATTTAAATGTGTTGCCAGAGCCCAGAAACAAAGCTATTTTCCTAACTCTTTATAGTAAATGGAGGCCCTTTCATTTAACTAAAAACTATTAATTTATTAAAAAAAAAAAAAAGAGAAAAATCCTGCTTCAATAATAGTATTAATTAAACACTAAAAAGAGTCACTTTTTTTATGGTGCCCTTCTTTTTTTTCTTTTTCTAACTTTCTGGCTTTGTGGTATCATTGATTATCCCCCCTTTTCAGCTTTGTCACCATCAACATATTTAAATTTTAAAAGTATGCCTTATTTAATTTTTTTTTAAGATAATAAAACACATCCTAATTTCTAACTTTCACAAAATCTTTCTAAAAAATTTTGTCCCAGTAATTTCTAAATGTTTTAACAAATGAAATTCTAAACGTTTTTCAAAAACCCTAACATTACAATTATAACCGGAAAAAAAAAAAAAAGAAAATTGGTGCTCTTCGAATGATGATGCCCTGCGCAATCATACCACTTGTATGCCCATAGGGTCACCTCTAAGCACTGAGCATCTCCAATGCATGGTGACGGTCGTGAGGTGGTATAGAGGGGTGAGATAGAGAAAAAATGATTATTTTAATTGAAGGTAAATGAAAAGAGATGTAGAGAAAAAAGAGGGAAAAGTGAAAAAGAGGAGAAAGATAGATAGAAATTCAAAAATAATAATAAAATGGTAGTGGTGAAGGTGGAGATGAATGTGTAGTTTTAGACCTTACACATGATACGAGGAAGGAAAAGTGAGGATAAAATGGTGTAAATGAAATAAAAGTGATTAAAAAAAAGGAAATTAAAATAAAATAGGAGACATATAGGTCCACTTCATTTTTTTTGTGTGTATTTCGCCCCCATGACTTTGGACCTCTACCCATTGCATTGAAGATGCAATATATAAACCACACCCAATGAATGTTTCTTGCTTACCCTTTCTGTTGGAGTGCGTGTTTGAAGCATTCCCAAATCCTCTCCACTTTCCGGAACCATGCCATCTCAAATAAATTCTGCATCACTTCCCAGGTATTTAGAGCAGGAAGAAGTCCTGCCACAAGAATCTAAAACCTTAATTTCTTCTCTACCCAAAGAAAATGGGTGGGTTGCCTCTCATCTGTACAAATATCAAGGCTTTTGGCACCCAGCCAGGCACCTTCAAGGGATCATATCTTGTCAAGAACATTTTGAGGCTTTTGATTCGGATGTTTTTCTTGTTACAACTCCCAAATCAGGGACAACCTGGTTGAAGGCAATCATGTTTACGTTAATGAACCGAAAGCATTGTCCGGTAACTAGCCGAGAACACCCTCTGCTCAGCAACAATCCTCATGATCTTGTGCCATTCTTGGAGCTCAAAGTCTATGTTGATAATCAAATCCCTGATTTTTCCTCCAGCCCTTTTCACAGGCTGTTTGCAACCCATATACCGTTGTTTTCCCTCCCGAATTCTGTCCGGAAATCTGCATGCAAGCTTGTGTATCTGTGTAGGAACCCCAAGGACATCTTTGTGTCCCTTTGGGAATTCTGCAACAGGTTAAGGCTTCAAGAAATGGGAAGTAACTCACTTGGAAAAACTTTTGATATGTTCTGCAGAGGAGTGAGCATTTACGGACCATTTTGGGACCATGTTTTAGATTACTGGAAAGAGAGCATAGACAAGCCTCATAAGGTACTATTAAACTACTTCACGCGACGCATTTATCTGAACCCGTATTTTAATTTCTCGTAACTGATATTACGTTGAACTATCTGAATAAATCAATCTGTATACATTGTCTACGACAGGTACTATTCGTGAAGTATGAGGACATGAAAGAACGCCCACTCGATAATCTGAGGTGCATTGCCGAGTTCTTGGAGTGTCCGTTCTCGAAAGGCGAAGAAGAATCAGGGATTTTGGAAGAAATCATAGACCTGTGTAGCTTTGATAACTTGAGCAACCTGGAAATCAACAGGACTGGGAAACTGTCATCTGGTGAAGAAAACAGAGCATTCTTTCGCCGAGGGAAGGTCGGAGATTGGAAGAATCATCTGCTGGTCGACATGGTAGAGAAATTGGATCAAATTACTCTAGAGAAATTCAGGGGATCAGGATTGGAACTCTAAGAATGCCAGTTCTCAGACTTAAAGCATTCATTTCCGTGGACAATAAGGAAGCTTAGCCATATAAAAACTGTTCTTATTAATTGTACTAACCATTATTGCGTTTTCATTGTCTTTGGTTGTTTGGAGTATGATATATGAGCTGTGCTTTAATTTGACTAGAAGTTTTTTCCTTTATTGGTTATGTTGAAGCACGTGCATTATAAGCTTATAGCTTGAAAATAATGTGCAAGTTAAAGCTATGAGACCCTTTGAAAAGTCCGGTTTTCAATAGCATTATATGACTACCATTATACAATGAATTCTGACCATAAGATGACTGCAAAGAGAGACAGGCAATCATTTGTTTCTTTTTCTATATATAGGGAAGAAAAACGCTATCAGGGTCGTTGACTAGTTGGCTTGAAGTACTATGACAATGAAGTGCTAGTGCTTGGGGTTGGGGAACGATTTGGGGATAGGTAGGTGAACTTTGATTGCAAACTTTACCTAAAAATTATAAATTTAGATGGAACGATGGTAAAATCATACCTTGGTCTAAAAATAGATACCTTTGGAAAATTTGTCTAAAGCTATGGCTTTTTTAATTCTAAAATAATTATTATTATGGCCAGCTTGTAGGAAAACATTTTTGGTATTCTAGACTATCGAGTTCAACACTCCTAACTAACAGGGCATTAACAAGATCATATACTCTTGTCACTTTTCCGACTATTTTACAACGTGTATATGTCAAATAAAAGAATACAAAACAAGTCTTATTTTACGCAAAATCCCAAGAGTTTTGCTTGCAATTCATGCTTTTACAATCAGAGAGGAAGATTGTAAATTCATGCTTTTACAATCCCTTACTTCCAAGGGAAGTAAGGGATTTGCATGCAGTTCATGCTTTTACAATACCATCAGAGAGAAGATTACAATGCCTGCAATTTTTTTAATATACACCGAAATCTTTGAATTATTTCCTGATAATAGCGATACCGAAACCATTCATTTCCACAAATAATAATAAGGAAAATTAACCATTATTTTGTCATTCATTTCCAGTGATGTTTGGTTTAACTACTGTTCTATTTGGCCATGCGTCAATTATTTTTGTTATGAATTCTGTTAGTGTTTTGTTGTGTTCAACATGCTATAATAATTTTTTATTTTTAGAGGTACAAGTACAATTTTCAATATAAACTTATAAATGCTTCTTAAAATTAAAATAAATACATACAGCAACATAATAATTGGACAAAACACACAAATGAGGTCTTAACCTATTTGGTTAGGGGGCTAACGTAGAGGCCCTGGGATGTAGAGATCCCAGGTTTGATTTCCCACACGTGGAGGTTTATCTACATTTATATGTAGATTGTAGTTTGCTGGAGTTTGATTTCCTATATTGTATTATTGATTTTTGTGTGCTTGGAGTTTAATTTCTTGTATTGTATTATTGATTTTTGTACATTGTGTTTCAGAAGGATATATATTTATATGCACTTGTATTACCACGATAAAATAGTTGGAAAAAACACAATTCAAGGGAATTAATAGTTGGAAAAAGTTATAATTCAGAAGGATATATATTTATATGCACTTGTATTGCCACAATAAAATAGTTCGAAAAAACACAATTCAAGGGAATTAATCTTCCGATCTCCTAGATCCTAGCTTTAGCCTTGCTAATTGGGAAAGACCTCATTGGCAAATATTCCTTTTATTTATTTATTTATTTATTTCCTGAAAGGACATATTATAATTAAATATGCTTTGATTTGTAAAGAAGTCTCTTTGCCTTTTAAGATTTTTACTAGTGTTTCAGTCGTGCGTATGTTGTTCTAAAAGATAATTTTAAAAAACGTAATGAATAAGAAATCAAAAACTGAGTTGACCAAAAATGTATATCGTCAATCAAATTTTTTACGGTTATATTATATCTAAATGAAAAGCTATATTTGTTTCAATTGTACATAAACCACCCAAAAAAAAATTCAGTACTCTCACTCCCCCCAACCAAAAAAAAAAAAAAAGAGAGCGAAAAATTCAATACACTAAATCATCGTCAATATGCAATCCCATTAAATATATGTATGATCCGGTTTAGTGCACCAAGTGATTTTAACACATGAATTAAAAACATAGAATGAAAGCTATTGTCGAAGAGGGGGAAATCGATTCTTTTACCAATGTGTGTGACCTCTATATTCGTCTGAAAACTAATATGCTTTTGTTTCTGATAAAGAAAATAATGTATGGCTTCATGTATGCTAATGTTACACCCGTACATTAATGCACAGCATCTTTTTACAAAAGAAAAAAAAATCAAATAGATTTTTTTGTCAATTTCTGTTGTTACATCTCAAGTCAAACAATAAAATTAAAATTATAAAAGAATTAATTTAATTAAAATTTTTTACATGATTTCAGGATTATTATTATGTAGTTAAACTCTATTTGCCTTTAATTTGTAAGCATTCCACCTTATGGTAGCAGCCTTGGATTTTCCCCCTCCAAAATTACTTTTTAAAAAATATTCATGTTTGTAAATATTTCTATAAATTAATAATTACTTGTAAAGAACTGTTTATTATTGTCAATAAATTAAATTGTTTACCCATCGGTTGTTTCCCACTTTGATAGAATAACCTAGATCCAGAAATTCAAAAGTCTGGTGGAAAACTTCAGAAGATACAATTGCACTCTTCGTATGTAAGGTAAAGGTCCGGTTAAGGAGCCTTATCTATTTTTTAATAAGAAGTCTTACCGCTTACGTGGCGGAAATCTAACAAAAGCGGTCGCACCAACAGGGGGTTATTTCCGCCATGTAAGCGATCTATCTCCTTATTAGGAGCCTTATCTATCTCCTTAGCTAATTTCTGTTACGTAATGATTTAATTATAATCACAGATTCATTCATTGCTGTGCAATGTCTTCAGAAAAGCTATCAATGGTCATCAGAAATTATTCAACTCTGCTCAGTCATTAAAGGTAGGCTGCCTAATCTGATGGTTTCTCTTTGCACTTTAACTCAACACCTTGCATTCACTTCCCAAATACTGTTTGAAGAAAGAGTTCTTTATGATCATATTGACCGGGTGGTTGAAGATTTTAATGCCTTGGATACTGATGATTTTCATCAGACTAATCCTCCGTTATGTGAACCTGGATAAGGGGACTGTGAGTCTTGTTTTGTTGGATGCTTGCCGCATACTTGATCAAGCTCGTTAGCCGGAGCTTGATTAAGTTTCTTAGTAAATTTCGGGATGAGGGGCTCAACTCACCACCATTGCTATTCATCATGACTTATCATAACCCCTATTTCTCTCTCAATCAGATTTTGCCCCCTTCATCACTGTGATTGCAAAGGAATACGAAGCTCCTCTGACTCTCCCCTCGTTTGTTATGGCTCTGTGTTGTCTATGGTTCTTTGCTTTATTTTTTTTGTCACTGGTTGTTTAGCTCTTGGGAGGTCTTGGTCTAGTCCCCTCGCATATACTCATTTTCCCTCCTTTGAATAAACTCTTCTTCTTTAACCAAAAAAAAAAAGGGAATGTAATAATTTAATTATATTGCACTCGTGACTTGAAATAACGGGGAAGAGATTAAAGAATTTATCAGAAAATAAAACTGCCAACCATTAAGAAGTTGTCCTCAGGTGTCCTGCTTAAAAGAATGAGATTCAACAAATGCCGAGGCAGAGGATGTGACGAAGAATCCAAGTATCGTCTTTGGACCTTTTTTTTGGAGGCACCAACTCATGAGATATGTTTGTATCAGCAGAGAATCATCTTCTACTGGCTGAATTTGAACTATTTGTCTGCAAATTGTGTCATATTCAGCAATTGAAGTCCTATGAATGGTTAGACCGGAAAATTCCAAGAAAAGAAACAAAGACAAAGCATAATCAGAAACTAAGAATTACTGTTAGAAAAGGTCGTTAATTGTTATCTTGGTGGATTGTGTTTCTCCTCTCCATATCCAACATGAAATCTCTGTAAGAAATTGAACAATGAACTTCCACGATTTTTCCATGGAGCTAACAACCCAGAAAATGACATGGGAACAGGTCTATCTATGCTATTTTATTTTACATTCTAAGATTATACAAACATGAAACTGAGGAAAAAGTTTCTTTTTTACAATTCTGAGGACACCACTTGAAGAAGATGATTGATCTTTTGCTTTCCAAGGCATTTCTTGATAAACACAACTTTATTCCCAATAAATACAAAGTCAAGTAGTTACTTAAATGCCATAAAGAATGTCCTAATATCTTTGTCTTCAGCTTGCAACTGCAAATTTCCGACCTGCATAAATCGAAGAACACCAGAAATCTGAGATAATTTTCTTCATATGCTACTTAAAAGGTTGTAATGGCTGTTCTTAGTCACATACTAATCCTTGTAGCCTGCTCTCTGCTGTTTTACATCCTGTTATTACTTGGTAAATTACTCGACAACATAGGTTGAATCTGATTCGCATAAGATATCGCATGAAATCTCAACGAAATACTGCAGAAATAATCAACATGAGAAAAGAGTATATGGGGAAAGCAATGAACATTACGGATCACCAAATATTTCCAAGAATTCTCCCTCATGTGCTCAAATGGATTTGCCTATAGGGTAATTTGCTCGTTTATATGTTCTTGTTTCTTTAAAGATTTAAGATCTTGTTCATTTTTAGAAGATGAAGTTGTGTGTAGAAAGTTAGAATCTTGTTCACTATACTGTACAGTGCCAAATATGCTCATAAATTTTAGTTGTTAGATTGGACAATGTTCCCCCAAAAAATGAAGTATTCTTTTGCCGATAGAAGGGAACTTCCTATACTGGATTGGTCCTGGAGCTCAACTAGTTGTTACTAAGCCAGAGGTTATCAAAGAGATACTGAACAATAAAGATGACAATTACCCAAAAAAAGATCTTTAAGGCTATGCCAAAAAGTAGCTGGAGACCAGCTTTCATCATCGAAAGGTGAAAAGTGGGCAAATATGCGAAAACTAACCGATCATGTTTTCCACACGGAGAGCTTGAAAGGAAGAAGCAAAATTTGTTCAGTCACTGTGCATAGTTTGTTATTTGTTCTGATCGACAAGGGATTATCACTAATTGTAAATGCAGAATATTATTCCAGCAATGATCTCGAGCACAGAGACTGATATGCTGATGAAATTGACAATGTTACTATCCAGAATTGTTCATAAAATCAAGTCTCCTGGTTTTAGGTAAACAATCCCACTTTCATCCATACAAAGAGTGCAGACTAGGAAAGGAAGAGACGAAACCTTAAACAGCACTGATTTTCTAGGAAACCCACTAGAGACTAATCAAGGGACTCATGCAAAAAGGTGGAACTCAACAGAAGACGTATCTGATGAGTACAAAACTTTCTATTTCACTGGAAATGAAAAAACAACATCGTTGCTAGCGTGGACCCTTCTTCTTCTTGTAGCGACACACGAAAACTGTTAGGAGAAAGCAAGGCAAGGATTAAACTGTTTGGAAAGACGTATCCAAATACGGAAGCCGTTGCAATATTGAAAATTGTAAGCCATTCTTTTCTACTCAAATATACATCTTTCAGTGTCATTGTTATTTGTCGTATGGGGAATGACACCCCGTCTCCAGACTGTCTATATGGACCAATGAGGAAGGAGGATGTGGGGTCTCGAGCAGTAAGGGGGCCATGTGATTAGTCGATGCAGGCTATCTGGCTCTGCTACGGAGACAGAGGTGGTCTCTGTATATCAGTTCACAGATTCAGTTTTTGGTGCAAATGAACATACTCGTCGAGGATTCATTGAGGCTTCCCTCCAGTGGCTGCAATCAAGCAAAAGGTCGCAAGGAAAGCTCGACTGGGAAATATGAGTTACGCTCTTCCGATCTCCTCTAGCACTTCAACATGACCCTAAAATATGGGGAGAAGATGTTCATGTGTTTCAACCAGAGAGGGTCTTGGAAGGCCTGGCTAAGACTAACAAAAATAATCCAGTAGCCTTTTTGCCGGTTAGGACCCCGAACTTGTGTTGGACTGAGTTTTGCAATGGTTGAGGCAAAAAATGTTCTTTCAATGATTCTGCAGCAAAATACAGATTCACCCTTTCACCAGCTTATATTCACCCTCCAATGCAGCTTTTCATGATTCGTCTGCAACATGAAGTTCAAGCGATTCTCCACAAAATTTGAAGGAATTCATGTTTTCAGAACAATTCACTATGATATTTTTAATTCATAAATGTTTTATGTTACTGCTTCTGGTGAACAATGAAGCCAATAGGTTTGCATATCCCGAGCCTTGTGTAGATTGTACAGTATCGTGACTACTCTTGGTGTTGGAGTACAAGATTTTTTTCCTCTTGTATTCAAAGATAATATTGAGGGCTTTTATTGGATATTGCTAACTTAAATTTATGAGTAAATAGTATGAAGCGCTGGCCTGGTTGGTTATGTGAAGGGATGGGATCACTAAATATTTCACTTAACAAATTTATTTTCTTTTGAATGGGTGACCTGAAAACCGTGATTTAATTTCTCTTATACGATATGATGTTGAACCACCTGAGTTTAATCAATCTCTACATTGTCTATGGACAGTATTATTCATGAAGTACGAGAACATGAAAGAACACCCTATTGATAATCTGAGATGCATAATTCATTGCCGAGTGATCTGGAGTGCCAAACTATCATCTGGTGAGGAAAATGGTGAATTCTTCCATTGAGGCAAGGTCGGCTATTGAAGAATCATCTGCGACATCCAAAGATAGATATTTTGCGACATCCAGATAGGAAAATTTGTCCTAAGCTACGTTACTCTGACAATTTTCTAGATCCAGATTAGAAAATTTGTCCCAAGTTAATTATGGCCCAACTGCTTAATTAGGATACGACATCTCCGACAATTTTGTAAGGTAGATTCAACTTGGATCCGAAAACACCAAAATAAGAAAAGAATTAAGGTATATAGTCATTTTCTTTGTCAAAAATAAAAGAATACAAAACAAGTACCGTTTGCTCATGCTTTCATAATTGAAGATTACAATGTGCAGTTTCTTTAATAGCCTCAAATCTTTGAATTATTTGGTGGCTCCACTTGTGATGCTTTATTCATTCAACCTGTCTAAGAAGGAACAAAATTCTATATAGATATATGATGATAATTTTAATACGTTTACATTATTTTTTTTTTTTTTTTGGTTAAAGCGATTAGCTATATTAGCCAGGTATAATTTTACCATATATAGTACACAAGGCTTATATTCAAGCAAAAAAAAAAAAAACCCACAAATCCGCCCAAGAGATCATAATAATGCAGCAATTAACTCAACCTTCTGAATTACTTCCTGCGTATTTACATCAGAAGGAAGCGTTGGCATCAGAATTTAAAGACATGATCATCTCTTTGCCGAAAGAAAATGGAAGGCTTCACTCTTATCTCTATAAATATCAAGGCTTTTGGCACCCGGTCCGGCACCTTCAAGGGATCATTATGTGTCAACGGAATTTCCAGGCTCGGGATTCTGATGTCATTCTTGTTACAACTCCCAAATCAGGAACGACGTGGCTGAAGGCTATCCTGTTTAGTTTACTGAATCGAGCACGATATTCCATTGCCAAAGATCACCCTTTACTTAGCAAAAATCCACATGACCTTGTGCCATTCTTGGAACATAGACTCTATGTTGATAATCAAATACCTGATCTTTCATCCATCAAATCTCCTAGGCTCTTTGCCCCCCACATACCCCTGTTTTCACTCCCGGAATCTGTGCAGAATTCGGGATGCAAGATTGTCTATCTGTGTAGGAACCCAAAGGACACATTTGCGTCCCTATGACAATTCTGTAACAAGTTAAGGCTTCAGGAAACGGTAAGCAATTCACTTGGAGAAACCTTTTATAAGTTCTGCAGAGGAGCAACTGTAGCTGGACCCTTTTGGGACCATGTCTTAGATTATTGGAACAAAAGCCTGGAGAAGCCTCACAACGTAAAATTTAATATAATTATATTATCTTAATCCTTAAGCTGATACGCTCATATACATATTCAATCATATGATCTAAAAGTTTAATCTGACAGAGAAAGTCAAAAACTTCTGTTTATGTGTTTGGCTTGAATAGGTTCTCTTCCTGAGGTACGAAGACATGAAAGAACACCCCATTAATGGTATAAGACGCATTGCTGAGTTCTTGGGATGTCCATTTTTGAATGAGGAAGAAGAATGCAGAATGGTAGAAGAAATTCTAAAGCTGTGTAGCTTTCATAACTTGAGCAACTTGGATATCAACAAGACAGGGAAGCAATTGTCTGGTGAGGACAACAAGGTCTTTTTCCGGCGAGGTGAGGTAGGAGATTGGAAGAATTACTTGTCTACTGAGATGGCAGAGAAGTAGGATCAAATTACTGAACTTAAGTTCAGTGGTTCAGGCTTAGTCGTGTAATGAAGCGCACACACACACATATATATATATATATATACACACATACATGTCAGGTAATATTACGTTGCACAACATAAAAGTATCGAGTTTATAAGCCTCCATGCATTTTCCAATATATATCATTGGAAGTTAATTTGGAGGCACCATTCTCTTAATAAGGCAAATATAGTCATTATTATTATGATTGTTATTGTTGTTGTTGCTGCTGTTATATAAAACAAATAGTTTGAATGCTGCTTAATTATGTTGTTTTTGAATTTACTAAGTTGATGTACCATACATTATTAAGACAACAATTTTTTTCCCCTCTTCCTTAAGGACACTACATTTTAATTGTATAATTACGTTACATATTGACCTTTAATAATTATTATAATTGTCTTCATAACTTTTTCATGACATTGTTAACATTAATAACTGGATGGCATATCATGTCTTTTGATAAGAGTCGGTCTCAATGCAAAAATTTGCTAAGAAATTTGATAAGTATTTTAAAGAAATAAAATGATAACAGAGTCCTTTTTAAAAACCTCTCAGAGATTTTGTAACAAAAACTCTCACCCCGTGTGGCATGTGTGATACATGTCATGTGTATTTAAATTATACATGATTTGCATGAAATACACGTGGCGTATATTCATATACGCCACATAGGGTGAGAGGGTTTGCTACACAACCTCCGACAAGTTTTTAAAAATTTTCTCAGGCTAAGGATTAGACATGAAACATGCATTGCATCCTGCGGATTTTGAAGACTAAAACGAAAAGTATACCATATTTACACAAAGTTAGGATCTGATTTCTAGATTGCTTGTTTGTTTATTGTTTTGGAAGTTTTTAGTATAGGATCTTAGTTGATATTGATAGGTTCAAAGGGTTTGCTACGTAGTAGTACTCTCCCACACATGCATTGTAACATCCCGTGAAATTTCTCTATTTTTAATAGTGATATCTTCGAAATAATAATTGGTGTTGATATTCAACTATAAGTAATCGATGAATAAATCTTATAATTAGATGACTAGACGAGACATTTTATAAGAATTTGAAGACATTTTTGTTTAGTTGACGATTACTCGAATGTATGTCAATTACCCCATCGGTTATAGAAATTTGTTACAAGAACGATTAAGCTTAATCGGATAATAAATTTTGAGACGGAAAAGATGCTTAAGGTAAAGATATGATGTCTCACTAGTATAGTCAGAAATACAAGGACTTAATTATTGACTTTAATAGGTAAAGGAGTTTACGAAGAGTAAAGGGAAAGATCTCATACACTTGGATCCAATAAGCTTTTCCCCACATGAATTGAATCAACAGCCCACATTTGGCACCTTGATACTAAGAAGCATTCATATCCCTCCAATTTAACTCATTGCTATGGGACAAGTGGAAGTCTTTGTATTGGTGGAACTCAAAAACCTTTAGAAAACAAGAATAAAAATTCGTTCATAAATTGTGCATGTTTTTGAAAACTCACAAAAGACCTTCAAAAGCTCTCTTTTATCTTTCCGAACAAGGCTTAGTTCATATACATATAGAACCTACATTCTAAAGGCTATTTTGCTTTGATATACTAAGGATTTGAAGGTCTTTTGCCATTCATTAACAAGTTTCAACTTCAAATGTTTAAGCAAGCAATGTGAGTAATCCATTACTTTGGTTTATTTGCATGTATAAGTTTCAAGAAAATATATGTATTTTGGTTATTGTTAAAATGATTTCTTGTATAAGAAGTGTTAGAGTCTCTCTACAAATTTTGTATTGTTTGCTTTAATTTGATCCATGTTAATTGTTATGGATTGAAAGTTTGGAAATCCGATAAAAGCTAACCGGAAATTGTTATGAATCTATTCTGTTTTCATTACCATATTGGTATTTGAAAGGCAACGAGGTGTCATGGGTAGTAGGAACTTCTAGTATTTGGGGCCCTATAATGTATTCAAAAAGGTTTGTGCATCTTAATGTTCTTAAGATTATAGCATGAAATGATTTCTATAAATCTTTGGTAAACCGAAATAATGTATTACTCACGGAGTATTTTATACTCACCTTGTATATGACTACTCTTTTATTAATTCATTTTGTTTTTTTTTTTATTTGTTGGATGCTCTGTTTTTTTTTTTTTTTGTTTTGCTTTCTTTATTTGTTGAATAGCTTAGCAGTGGTTAATAATAATACTGTTAAAATGATTTGTTATGTGGACTCCTTTTATTTTACAGATAGCCGTGGGGATGGGAAACTGAAGAAGTGCTTCAGGAAGCTTGATGTGATTATTGTTAACTATATTGGGATTTGTGTTAACATAAGCCTTCGTTTCAGTATAGATTACCTTAGATGATTCAGAACATTTTAAGGAAAAATTGAAAACGTTCGAAGAAAAGTCAGAAATTGTTGATATACGGATTAGTAATATTGTTAGAATGTTAGAAAGATTAGAAGAAAACTGAATTTACTTGTTCTTCTCCACTTTGACATGAAAAAGATAAATATTTTA
>CAVNYN010225036.1:0-57106 GCA_963692815.1 Nyctanthes arbor-tristis
AGAGCTTACTATCCGGTAATGGGTTTAAGCGTCAGAGAAAATGCAAATATGATAGAGTAATCATCAAGAAGGTCATGCACAGATAAAGTACATATATAGCATAAGTTTAAGAGCCACAAAGAATAAAATGCAAAGATGATAGAGGGATCGATCAAGAAGGTCATGCACATGTAAAATATATATAACTTAATTATGTCTAATTAACACTACAAGAAATAGGAGTTATAGCGGCGATATTTTGCGATGACGTCAGACGTCGTTGCTATAACGATGGCTACAACGACGATTTTAAGTTGCCCCAACAGTCATCACTCTATACCGGCGACATCATAATATCGTCGCTGTAGGATGTATCTACAGAGACGACAAGTGATGTCACCGCTGTATATTGGTATCTATATATCACTACAACAAGTAGATCCAATTGGGGCGACTCCTATAGCAACGACGCTAATGTCGCCTCTACATGGTAGGTCTATAGCAACGACATTGACACGCCGTCTCTATATGTTAAACGTACTACAGAGGCAACCTATTGTCGTTGCAATAAGTAAAATGTCGCTGCTGGGACCGGGGAAAAAAGGTAAAAAAGGAGACCCCATGAAATCTGGGCCCCACCATGTTAATAAAAAATCCCCTACTTCCCCATTCTAAAACCCGATTCGACCCTACCCCAACCCCCCAGCACAAAAATTGGAACCCCAAATCCCATTTCTCCCAATTTGAACCCCTCCTCTACACAGTAAACCCTTCCCAAACCCATCTTCAATGGTTCGACCTTGATCGGCCTGAGCACATCGCGTCACCGGCGCCGGAGTTAATACCCCATCCATCTCTATCTCACTCGAAATCGGATCTAGAATTTTCTCCCCTACAACCCACACTTCTTCCCGTCCCGTAGACCATTGGATCTCTTGGCCACACCAATTCTGGTAAGTATTTCTCCAGTAAGTCGGAAAAAGGAGTTCTCAACTTTTCTTGGTAAGTTTTTTTCCCCTAGCTACCGTTTGCCCTAACTCCAAATCCTGCTTCTGCATGTCTCCCTTTCTGAACAAGGGTTTTTTTTAATGCAGTCATGCAGCAATAGTCGTCCAGGTAGTCGTCCGAGCAGCAGAAGTCGTGCAGGCAGTCAAGCAGGTTGTTTTTTCCATTTAAACTAATTAATAAAAAAATTATAGTTAGAAAAAGAATGGAGCAAGTTGTGGTTTTTTGACTTATTTTTATATTTGCATTTCTTCTCAGTCATGACTCTTCCTAGTTGTTTTATTAATTTTAATAA
Organism: Nyctanthes arbor-tristis; assembly: GCA_963692815.1. Classification (NCBI taxonomy): domain Eukaryota; kingdom Viridiplantae; phylum Streptophyta; class Magnoliopsida; order Lamiales; family Oleaceae; genus Nyctanthes; species Nyctanthes arbor-tristis. The sequence continues at coordinate 1,280 of CAVNYN010225036.1, forward strand.
ATGTGGTCTAGAACTAAAGTTACAGGATTTCAAACTAATTGTCATAATTTTATAGAATAGCATTACAGAATTTATTTAACATATAATATTGTCTTTGACTATTGAGGAATGTAAAGTAGCTGGTTTGACTATTCCAGTCAGTTAAAGCAGGCTGATAGCGTATTACTAACACTTGGATAAGTGGCTTGTCTTCATTTTTGTTTTAAGTGGCTGAGGATGTTGATATTGTAAAGATGTGTTGGTGAGTTTTCTTATTAATAACTATTATTGCTCTAGATTTTGCTCCAAGTATCACTTCTCATATTTAATTTAATTACTTGCAAATGGTTTGCAAATAGTTTAAACCTCTATGTTTGTGGAGGTTCATACATAGATGATTACATCCTAATTTGATTTATTGAATTAATTTTGTTTGGATTAATGTAAAGGGAATTAGATGCAGAATATTCCACCTTTAGCATTGTCAACTTGTTGAGGTGGTAGTATATTCTTTATTTACTAGCTATATCTTGGAATTTCATGAATTTATTTTATGAATGTACATTTTCTGTTATAACATATGGAAATTGGGGGTTGGGTTAATTGTTGTGCTGTATGATTTTCAAAATTCATGCTTTTTAGTTGCTTCTCAGTGCTTACTTCAATTTGTTTCAGCATTGGGGGATCCTTAGTTACTTATTGTTCCAGGTTTCTGTTAAAAGGATAGTTCTTTGACAATAAAGTAATATTGTCTTGTCTTAATTATTTATTCATTATCTTTCATATTTTAAATGTATTCGACTTAAGAGTTGAGTACTTGGGCACATGTTTAGGTTGTGAGTTGGTGATGTGGATTGTTAGACTGTGGGATTTTCCCTTAAGGATGAAAAGAAAAAAAAATATAAAGTTCTTGAGAGTTGAGCAGGCCACAATAATTCCTCATTAAGTTTTATTTATATATATTTATTGGCTGAAGTTTATCGTGAGGTAATGCGGGTTCATATGTACAATATTCACATGATTGAGTTTCTTTTGACTTTTACCAACTTCCTTGTTGCCAGTTTAACCCCCAATTTACTTTACTTTTTTGGCTGCCATCAACCTCCCTACTGCCAAGGAAATTTCAGTCCTTTATTGGAAGACTAAAATCTCCATGACATTCACCATATTTTCTGGTGCTAAACAGATTTGAAAAATTGCTCCTTTAGTTGCAATTCATCCGACTATTTATGTATCGAAATAAAGTATATAACTATTAGTATGGCATTCAACTAGTTATAGGTAATGTTCCTCTGAATGTCTTATCATGTACTTGCTTATTTGGTATATTTTTAGTCCACAATTGTCTCGTTAATTTTCATTTGTGATCATATAACAATTTTTGTAAGATAATTAATTGTGTTATCTATATATACAAGGACGAATTGAATAGCACTTCAAGACTTAATTATGGGAATATATGTTGTCTGAAGGGAATATATTTGATGCTTAATTGATGGAATTAAAATTTCTTTGCAATGAGTAGAGCCTTTATTACAAATCTATCTATTTGTGTAACAGGATATTCGTTGGATGAGCTACATAGGCATCTAGAATCCATTGATATCACTAACTGTGAGTTTATTTGGTGCAGTTTTTTTTATTAAGGTATAAAGTGCTATTAAGGTTTTAATATCAGGTAAGTTGTAAGAAAAAGTATGTTTAGATATTATGAAAGAATATAGTCACTCTTTACTGTTAACCATGTGATTCATTTAAGATCTGAATTGTAAGTTAATAAGTTTGTTAAAAATAGTGAAATGCATAGAGGAAGTATTTTTACAATATGTTAATGAGCATCTCAAAGGCTTGAAATCAAGATAAAATAAAAAAAATACACGGGAATAGGTGACTAATTTTTCCCTAATAGGAAGTAGTAATGACTGCTCGGTTATGTTTTCTAACATGCAACCCTAATCTTTGATTTTGTTGTATAACCAGCGTTATTACAAGTGACTGCAACTGAAATCCACACCATCTCTGTAAGTTGCATATAGACCACTCAAATTATTATTTTTTTCCCTTTGTCAAATGCTGAAATCAGTTTTTATGTGTGGGGTAATACTGAAATCAGTCGTAAGTGTTCAAGAGGAAGCTGAAATCAGTGTTTAAGTGTGGGGTAATGCTGAAATCAGTGTTAAATATAGGACTTAGATTGAAACTTATTCTCTTGGGATATTTTGTTTAAACACCAGAACTTTGGTTTCTCGTACTCCTCTTTTGGCACTTAGTCGCTATGTAAGGATTTTGGCCATTCAGAGCGTTTGCTAGGATGTAAGTTTTAGATGAATGATTGTAAACAAGAACCATCATAGAATTCTTCAATGGAGCAGCCATTCTTTAACATTAGTTCTCTAGTGTGTTTCAGTCTTCTCTATCCTAATCCATCAAATCCCTTGAATGGAGAGGCATCAGCTTTGATGATGCGAAATAGAGTTGGCTACGAACAAAAAGTTAAAAGGTACTAATCTTTTTTATAAAATGCTTTAAATTATCTTCATGTTGTTATTATCTAATTTATCTATGAACAAAGAGTTGGGAAATTGGAATTTCTTCATCTTGTTATGATCTAATTGCTCCACCGTCTTTGTAATTTGGGTTGCTTTGAGGTCTGAATCTAGATTAACGGGCACTTAGTGCAGGTGCTTTATCCATTTGTAATCTTTACGTTTCTTTATGTAGTAAAATTGGTGTCTTAGATGTTAGCAATTTTATAGTAGCTTTGATTTGTTTTGGTGTCTCATAGATTAATTAGAGCGGGTTAAGGTACGCCGGATTCCGATTTAGTTCATTAATTGATTAATATTTTTTAGGTTAGCTTTGTGTTTGTAAATTGTAATAAATGTGGGATTGCAATGTGTAAGAGAATGATGACAAACTTTGGCTTGGAGATTTATGGCAGGTGCACACTGTTTTTTTTTTTTTTTTTAAATTGATCTATAGGGGCGACTAACTCGTCTCTATAGATTTTTTTATAAACCATAATTGATATATAAGGGCGACATGTCGCCTCTATAGATCGACTTATAGGGACGAAAAAGTCGTTTCTATAGGCTGTTCGCTCCTATAGGACAATTGCAGCGGTCCTGCAGGAACGACCTCATTGGGGCGACTTTGTCGCTGCAATGTATCAATAGAGGCGACTTTCGGCCCTTTAGAAACGACAAATGTCGCCTCTATTTCACTTATTTCTTGTAGTTTATCTAAAAGCCACCGATTTCATGGAAAAAAGAAAATCCTTGCCAAAAAGTTTATGTAGGATGCTAGAACTTTCTGATACTTGTACTAGTACATAATCGAGAAATTTGACTACTTTTATATCGATATCCAGTCTCAAGTAAATACTGGAGATATGTGGATTTATATCCTATAAGAACCCTAGTACCAGAAAGCACAAAAACAACATGTGGTTTTCTAATTTAACTTATTGTGACTGGTAGCTGGCTCCATTGAAAAACTGAGACTTATACAGCAAAACAATCACACACTACCAGAAAAGAAGAAGGCCACTACAGTTCTTTTGACAACTTCGTTACATTAGGTTACTTTAACGGAAAATATATTTACACTACAATTTTTTATACTTACACCAAAGTTTTATTACTCTGAAGATCCTCTATCTTTATAGCTTATAAAACTGGAGTCCCAAGAAATTTATTTCATTTTTCCTAAACATTTTTTAATTTTTATATCTTGTTTCTTAATTAATGATGGTTATAACTATAACAAAAAAAAATTCATTTGTATGTCTTAAAGTCATAAGAAAATATGCAATTTTATTTTTATAGATTTTTTTCTTATTTAAACGATTTAAGTGGTTTTCACACTGAAATTTTTAGATGGAAATCATTGTTAGATATAATATGTGATAATCTATAAAAGATTAAGAAAAAAATTACAACGAAGAAAAAGTTAATGGCTTAATTTTAAAACTTGAAAAGATAAAGGATACTAAATATAATTAGTATGTAGCGTGTCTAATAAAAAATATAGTGTCAATAAAACTCTCCCTGCTTATATAACTACATAAAAGTTTCAAGAAATTGGTTATTAAATTTTTTTTGGCAATCCTTTTAGAGAACTAACATAAATATTTAGTAATTTTTATGACAAAATTTTTATTGTCAAGTGAAAGTTTTTTTTTATTGCTATGCTTCCGTTGGTAATAATGAAGGATCACGGATTACAACTGCTCGAATTTTTTATTTTTTTTACTTTTTTCCCCCACATGTACCCACTGATATCGTCAAACTTAACCTATAACACCATTTCAAAAAAACTTTCCCTGACGACCAAAATTTGACGGTGAAAATTTTTGAATGTCTGGAAATTCCCACAGAAAGCGGGGGTATTGGAAATTCTCTACGGTAAAATTTCTGGTAGAAAATTTTCTAATTAAACAACATTTTGCCAAAAAATTTTATCAATGAGAGTTGAGTTAATGAATTTTCCAACGACTTTTTCCTTTGAAATTACCCATTTCTAAAGGAACGTTTCCATTGAAACATTCCGTCGGTGAAGGCAAAGATTCTTTTAGAAATGTAAGAAGCAAACAAAAAATATTTATTAGAATTTTTTTAATTGGAAATTTGAACTATGATCTGTGCAACTTTTGATGAAGTGTAATTATGATAAATATGTTGAGGGTTTTCTAATGAATTTTTCTTTTTTTTTTTATTTTTTTTATTTTTTTCTGGTTAAGTGACTGTTTTCGTAGTTGTGTTACACCTCCGTCGGTGAGAGTGAAGGATCACATATTAGAACACATCAACATATTTTTAGAGGTCCCAAGTGTGGCCATTAGAAATTTCTTGGGAAAAAAAATAGTCATCCATTACCTAAAAATTGAAATCAGACTAGCACCGACGAATTTTTCTAGACAGCATTTATTTTGTCGATATCATCAACGTTGGCATCCTTTCAGAAAGCTTTCGTTGACGCCCAAATTTGACGTGAAAAATCAAAATTTCTTGAATGTGAAGAAATTCCAACGGAAATGTTCAACGGTAAAACTTTTCCTTGGAATTCTAGTCGAACAACTTTTTTGTGCGTAAACTTTTATCGACGGTTGAACTAATGAATTTTCCAACGACCAAAATCTGCTCCCGTTGACCATTTCAAGAGGAACTTGTATTTCCGTAGGTGAAGGCTATAATTCTTCTAGAAATTTATGAAGAAAATAATACTCATATTTAGGAATTTTTGTTTATTGAAAATTGAATTTTTCACTTGTTCAATATTTGAAACTTAGGGACTAAAGTACGATTATGGTAAATATTTTGAGGTTTTCCTAAGTTACATTACATACTTTTAATATTCTTGATTAAAATGTGTGAATCTTGTAACATTTAATGATTTTAGTTGATCGTGTATCAAATTATGTGTTGTTCTCGTGTTTGTGATTTTAGTTGATTCTATATTGTTTGTGGGTCATTTTTATTTATTTACTTTTTTGGTATATGTGTTGATAAAAATGATGAAAAAGAAGTTAATATATCATTCTTGAGAATGAATATTTGATTACGAAGAAATCCACTAAATGAAGGGGTATAGAAGATGAAGAAAAGGATGAAGGTAGATGCAAAATGATATGCCCGAACAAAATACATACGCTGGAGTTAAGATTTTTAGAATACGATATGATGTTTGTCTAATGTAAATTAATTTAAGTCAAAGCATAAGGTTTTCCCAACATGTTTTCTCGTAGAAGACAAAGTTACAAAATTTGACAAATAATTTGCAAAACTTGTGAACATTTTATTTGAAATAAAATTTGTGGACACACTACCCTTAGATCCCACTATATCTAAAATTGATGAACAATATGTCAAGGAAGAAGCAATAACTATTAAGTGCAACCTCGTATTGCAAAAGGAGTTAGCTTTAAAGATAAAAATTCCTAGAATTTTTGCTAAATATACCTTGAACTTGAGGAAAATTTCTTTTGTTGAAATGCTTTACAATTTTTTATAAGGTTGAATCACTTTGTTTGACACTAGAGGAGCAAGAATAAATATAGTGCTAATTTTTATTTTCATGAATAGTACTATAGGTCTGGAAGTGATATGACAAATAAACCCATTATGGCTCCAATTGGTAGTTAAATTAAACTTACTGATTAAAAAAAAGAAGAAGAAGATAATTTGATATTCTAGTGAATTTCATTGTCCCTCTGAATGATATCAATGAGACCTTTATATTACTGATTATGGCTTAGAATGGGGAGATGGTCTTGAAAATATAGAGTGAACTCAAATTATCGATTAGTTCATATTTATACTTTAAAGTTTTAAACAGTACTACTGAATGAATAAGAATGTATTAAAAGCTCAAGTCAGTTTTGTGCATGTAATTGTATCTACATGCATTGCAATTGCAGTCTTATCAAGTTGATCATATAATACCGATTGTCAAAAATTGAATATTAATCAATGAAATAAGGCCTTATGGAATTACAAGGTTCAATGTTTGGTTTTGGACAAAAATTAAAGATCAGAGACCTAAATGAATTTTTCAAGAAAGTAAGGGATGCAAATTGGAAATTAGACTAATTAAATATCAAGTGTTTGTAATTTGTCAATTCTAGTAATAGGTATCTTTCATCTCCAACCCTACCACACCCCAAGCCAAAAACAGTGTAGTTTCCACATACCCCTATTGATTTGGACAAAATTTATCTAACTGTGGAAATTGGCAATTTATTTTCATTTTCCATTCAAAGATAAAAATATTAAATTGGGAATAAATAATGTGAAAAATTAGAGATGAGTATCATATACTAAAGCTTAGTGAACCTGTCGTTTTCAATCAAGTATCTCAGTAACTATATCTTCAATATCTATGCGCTTTTAAGTGTGTAGTAACAGAAGGAAAAAAGGGATAATAAAAAATAGCAAGGGAGACAAACTAAAGCAAGTTTGATATGGCTTCTTTGATCCAGGAATTTAAGCGACTTTAGATGTCATCATTGGGGACAAAATTTTTCTATGGGGTCTTTAACCCTGTCACTGGTGGGGTAAAACATGTGTCGGCAGAACCCAAAAAGAGAGTGGGGTGGGGACGGTGTGGGTGGGGTTGGAGGAGTTTAGGGGTAATAAAATAATTATAAGAACTTTTCTATTTCAATCTCAAGGTAAAATGTCATGATGATTCAACAATTGAGACAAATAGGAAAAGCATGTGTCTCGTTTACAATAGCTTATTTAGAAAAGTTTAAAAGTTTTACTTTTCCATAAAATTTGTACAATCAATGAAAGTTACATGCATTGTGGCCACACCATTATTCTAAGGTAAGTTATTTCATCATTACCACATGGATATCGATGAATGTCTACAGCAATATGCATTTCAAGTAGATCATAGAATTTGGAAAAATTAGCAGTATATTATCAGAACTGGACATTTATTCGTCCTTTTTGGTCACTTTTTTTATGGAGGCCATGTATACGTACACTTAGTATAGATATGGCGGCGCGTTGAATGCTTATTACAAAAAGAATAATTCTATGTACTATCACTAGTGTCAGGCACTAGTCTACAAGTCATCATGTGATTAGTTAAACTAGATGATTCTCATGTCCTTACCTTTATCCCCACTTATCATTTGACACCATATGTATTGCTACATAGAGTGCGCTTGGCACTAGTTGTATTATATTGCATTACTTTAATGCAATCATGAGGGCAATTGTGATAGCTTCAATTACACATCGCTTGAGAGAGAAAGTAAGACTCTTTTATACGTTAAGAGACTCACTCCAACTGACCTAACACCTCTTAGGTAGAATCCCAAGAGCAAAATCAGTGTGGGCTAAGCTCAGAGCGGACAATATATATTATGCCAAAGTGGAGCAGGTCATTATAGAAGGAAATCATGGACATACTATTTGCAAGCGCTCTGTGGTTATAAGGAAAATAAGTTTCTTCAGTTGGTCCAACGAGATAAAGATATCATGGACTACGAGCGCTGTTTTGAGGAAGTGTCGCAGTATGCTCTGCATCTAGTGGATATGGAAGAGAAAAAGGCTCTAAGGTTTAAAAGAGGTCTGCAATGTGAGATCGACAGATTGTGAGCTATCATGAGCTATTTACTTATAAAGAGGTGGTCAAAAAAGGCCCAAGCAATAGCATATTTTGGAATGAAGTTTGGGTGTCAGATTAACCAGATCCTCAGGTCTCACGAGCTCCCTACTTATAGAGAGATGGTGAGAAAGGCCCAAGCAATAGCCTATTCTGGAATGAAGTTTGGGAGTCGGAATAACCAGAATAACAACCATAGTAAGAGAAAATGGAACAATCAGAGTTATGGGGTAAGAATGTCTGCTATAAATGTGGTCAAACAGGCCATTTTGCAACGAGTTGTCATGGTGGAATAGCAAAAGGTTTGAAGCAGACAAAGAATGCGGAACAAGGCAAGAAAGTAAAGGCCAAAGTGTTTGCACTGACTCATAAGGAGATGAAAGAGGACGCCGACATTATAGCAAGTATATGAACTATCTATGGTACTCCTGTCTATGTGCTCATTGATTTTGGTGCTGAACATTCATTTATATTACCATCAGGAGAAATTATTGAGACCGATAAGATAACTGCAATACAAATTGATTTTGATGGCATAATTTTGGAAGCTAATCTAAACATTATTGAAATGAGGGATTTCGATATAATTTTGTGCATGGCTTGCTAAGTAATAATGAAACAACCATAATATGTCACAAGAAAAAATGTGGTATATTGGAAAAACGAAGAAGGTGAATTTAGGTTCTTTGGGTCAAAAATTAAGGCACTTCCCTGCATTATCTCCACTATGCAAGTAGAAAAACTTTTATCAAAAGGTAATTATCAAGGGTTTCTGGCGAGTTTTCAAAATAAATCAACTAAAGAGATAACTCTAAAGAGCGTGCCTATTGTATATGAGTACCTTGATGTATTCCCAGATGAACAACCAGGCATACCACCCGGTAGGCGAGTGGAATTTATCAACCATTTGGTATATGGAGCTGTCCCCGTTTCAAAAGCTCCATACATGATGATGCCAAAATAGTTACAAGAATTGAAAGTAAAGTTAGAAGAGTTGTTAGAGAAAAGATTTATCAGACCGAATTTCTCTACTTGGGAGCACCAGTATTATTTGTGAAAAAGAAAGATGAGAGTATGAGGATATGCGTTGGTTATAGGAAACTTTATAAATTAAAAGTTAAGAATAAATATCCACTCCCAAGAATTGCGGACTTGTTTGATCAATTAAGAGGTAAGGCTATCTTTTCAAAGATTGATCCAAGGTCGAGTTATCATCAGTTGAAAGTTAAGTCAAAAGATATATAGAAAACGGCATTTTGGGTACGTTATGGGCATTATGAATTTACAGTAATGCCCTTTGGCCTAACAAATACCCCTGCGGTATTCATCGATTTAATGAACTGGGTTTTTCATTAATGTTTGTACAAGTTCATCATCGTCTTTCTCGATGACATATTAATCTATTCAAAGGACATCTCAGAACAACATGAGAACCACCTAAGAACTATGTTGAATATTTTATGAACAAAGAAGTTGTACAAAGAGTTTAAGAAATGTGAATTTTGATTAGAGAAAGTGGAATTCTTGAGAGATCGGAAGAGCGTCGTGGAATTGAAGTCACTACAACAAATGCCGCTTACAGTGGCGACTTTTGTCACCGCTGTAGACCTAAATGTCATCGCTATAGGTTTATAGTGGCGATTTTTCGCAGCGACATTAGTATAAGCCCATACCAATAGACCAATAGTGACGACATTTTCGGCCTATTGCAGTGACATATATAGCGACGACTCACATGTCGCCGCTATAAATTTTACCCATTCGTCATTAAATTTTTTAACAAGAATATATTTCACCGAATCCACTTAGGGACAGACTCGACCTGCTTTAGAGCCCAGCCATATTTAATTTTGTACATTTGCAAGGCCCAAGATTTGAACCGTGGACCTCCTTTCCACCTACAAGGCACTTTACCATATGGACTAGTTGAAGTTTCGATTATTGTATTGCATTTATAATATATATTATGTAAATTATTACAACTATTGTGACAAACTTGCTACCTATAGCAACAACGTATCCTCAGTGCTCTTCCGATCTACAAAGGCGGGAAATTTTCCCGCCAAACATATAGTGGTGAAATTTATGTGTCGTCACTATAGGTCAATAATATAGTGACGATTTATACATATCGTCGCTATGGTTAAGAAATATAGCAACGAAAGATTGATCGCCCCAATGGGTTCTACTTTTAGCAGCGACATAAGCCTATTGCGGTGACTTAGTCGCCGCTATAATCTACATACAAGGTCCCACCCTCCATCATGAGGTTGTCGCCCTAGATGATACCATATAGGAATGCTTTAGTTTTCGTCACTAAGTTTCGTCGTTAATGCTCATATTTCTTGTAGTGAGTGGATCCTTCTAAGGTTGAGATAGTAACAAATTCGCCGACACCTGCAAATGTGAGAGATGTAAAAAGTTTCTTGGGTTTAGCGGGTTATTATCGGTGATTGATTGACGGTTACACTAAGATAGCAACTCTCCATTAACTCAATTAACTCGAACCGGTATGAAATCTCAATGGACTGAAAATTGTGAACAAAGCTTTAAGGACTTGAAGAAAAGATTGGTAACATCACCAGTGTTAACTATATCAGATGTTTCAGATAGTTTTGTTAGTTATAGTGATGCTTCTAAAAACGGTTTAGGATGTATAATAATGCAGAAAGGGAAAGTTATTGCTTATACGTCAAGGAAATTGAAATCGTATGAACAGGATTATCCGACACGTGATATTGAGTTTGCTGCAGTAGTTCACGCCTTAAAGATTTGGCATCACAACTTATATGGAAGCAAGTGTGAAATTTATACGAACCACAAGAGTCTCAAATAGTTTTTCACTCAGAAAGAGTTGAACATGAGACAGCAAAGGTGGCTGGAATTGGTCAAAGATTATGATTGTATTATCTTTTACCACCTTGGTAAGTCTAACGTAGTGGCTGATGCTTTAAGTAGAAAGAACGTTAGTCAGTTATTAATTTTGAGAACCGTACATAAGCAATTAATACGAGATTTTGAAAATTTAAGAATTGAGGCGATAACTCCTTCTAATAGGAAGTTTGGCAAATTATCAAACTTAACAATTAAACTTGATTGAGAGTTAGGATTATGACAGCCCAAAAGAATGATAAATTTTTGGAAAAGATGCGAGTTGGTGTTGTGACAACTAAAAGGGAAAGATTTGCCCTTGTACTAGATGAAGCAGTTATATTTAGAGGGCGTCTTTGAGTGCCGAAAGATGAGCATTTATATTTGCACAATACTTTCAGGTGGAGGAATATAAAAGGAAGTATCACCAAATTTGTAGCGAAGTGCAAGGTTTGCCAGCAAGTGAAAGTTGAACATCAGAAGCTATTAGGGTTGTTAAACCCCTTGGAAATACCAGAATAGAATTTGGAGAAAATCTCTATGGATTTCATAGTAGGACTTCCAAGGTCAAAGAAGGGTTATAATGCCATTTGGGTCACAAAAGATCGACTCATAAAAGTAGCCCACTTTCTGCCAGTCTATACGAATTTCAATTTGGAGCAGTTGGCACAATTATATATTAAAGAAATTGTAAAGCCACTATGAATGAATATTAGTCAATAGAATAAGTAGTTCTTTCCGTTGTGCCCCGAATTTAAAAAATCTAAGAAGTTAAGTTGTCCTAAGAATTGTCTTTGAAAAGCAGAAAAAAAACATAAAAAATCAAGTGCAGAAAATCTTATCTTCAAAACTTAGGGTTGACTTGTTTGAAATAACTTTGAAATTCAACAGTTAAAAAGAAATACAATTCTAAAATTGAAATAATATTAAATAACAATTCTAAAAAATTTAATATCCAGTAGCCACAATCCGTCGATCTGTCACTGACCTCGACACCTGAAAAGTGTTAACTTTTGGAAAATAATGAGTATAAAAATACCTAGTAGTCTTTAGCACATATCAACCAATTTATATCATAAATGCCACACACAGATATAAAATTACTACTTTCTTTCTTTAGAGGATCTTGGGTGGTCTTCGAGAACACAAGTTCTCGTTCTTATGCATTAAAGTAGATACGCGTATAAATAGACCTTAAGCATATAAAATATGCAATCTTTTTTATAATCGCACATTCACATGTAATACTCACAATATAAATCAATTAATAATGAGCAAAACTTTCAGAAAACATTTTTAGAAAATAAGAATACCTAAATCTCTGCACAAAATCTATTCTCATATAAATCTTCGTGCCATAAATTTAAAAAGCTCTTGATTGAATGATCATATCGAAAGATAAATTTAACTGTCGAAAACAATCTCTCTCTCTCTCTCTCTCTCTCTCTCTCTCTCGCTCTCACACACACACATATAATTTTTTGCTTCGTAATACTTTATGATTTGTTTCGTGTATGTTACCCCTAACCAAGCACCCATATATATATATATATATATATATATAGCTTAAGTTATCACATTAATCCTATTAGAACTAGATAATGTGTCTAAGGGGGGCGTCCCCAATATGAAATTTCATGGATTTTAGAAATACATACAATTTCAAGTGTCCTCAATTTAGAATTATGTAGATTTTATAGAAATCCACTATCCTCAATTTAGAATTCTATAGATTATGTAGAACTCTGATGTCCTCGATTACCTATGGTATATGATTGATTTCATTAAATGGTGAATTTTAATGGATTGGAATTCTATGGATTCTAACCTTAAAAATACACTCGCAACATTCTTGCTAATCTGACCTGTAACCCCTTGATTCTTATGGATTTCGTAAAGTCATTTTAACATCTAGATAATTAATAAAAATTTAAAATAAAAAAATTTCAAAACTCATTTTTCATTGTCACTCTAGCTTTTATACAATCATATCACATTCAATTTATACAAAAATAGTGATTATAATTTATTATTATCACGGTTGATTTTTCAATGATTTGATTGTATACCTATTCTCATTTCTCGTGGGGGAATTCTATTAATAAATAAAAGGCTACTTTTTTTTTCAAAATAAATAAATAATTTCTTATTATCACAAAAGCACGAAATTTTTTCCTCCACAGATCTAGTTTTTAAAAAATCACATTATAATCAATCTATAAAAAGAAATTTATCCGTGAACGATGTGAGAGATTATTATAAAAATATAATGATATTAAATTTAAAATAATTTCATAATTTTTAATAAATTTCAAATTGACAAAAACTTCATTTTTTCGAAAATCACATCATATTCTACTTTGTGCAAAGTAAATGAATGTCTAGTATGAAGATAGTGTATTACCATGATATTAAAAAGTTATAATTACCATGATATTAAAAAGTTATAATGTAATTTCCTGAAGTTTACATTCGTACATAAAGTAGAAAATGATTTTATTATCTTTATTTATTTAAATTTAAAAATAGTAATTTTTTCATTTGAAGGAAGACAAGGTTGATATTATTTGAATATTTTTACTTTTTTCTTATTTTTTGATTATCAAGTAAAAAGTTATTAATTTTTTCTTTACCAAGTTAGCATTCAATTCGAACAAAAATAAATAATAAATAAAAATAAATAATAAATAAGAGAAAAGAAAAATATTACTCTAACGTTTAAATTTATCAACGTGACACTAGTAAGTTCTTAAATGATTTTATAATTGATCATCCAACCACACAAGGTAAATAGAATTAGAAATAACAACCCAAAAAAATCCATATGAAATTCTATCGATCAAATTCTGTATTAGAAACACTCTCTAAAGTCCAACAAATTTCATTAGAAATTTCGCAAAAATCCATGTCATAGAATTCATCAGAATTTGACGGATTTTGTAGAATTCTATTAAAATCTATCAATTCTATAAGAATACATGCAATCCAAAAAAATCCATCGAATTCTACATTGAAGACATTCCCCTAAGTTAATATAAGATTAGACTAATTTCATACTTATAATAATGATACCAGATTAGTAAATTTTGATCTTTACATATAATTAAAAACAAAGAAAAGTGTACAAAATAAGCATCATACATACATTACAATATTTATAAAATTTAAAAATACGACAAAGCTATTTAAATTGTAAGAATTTCCTAAAAATTTGCATTTGTTATTGATTTTAATTTAATTGACCGCCTTCTATATCGCATTCAGTTGACCTTGCACCTCTGAAAAATGAGTCACAAGCAGCCCTACCCTGCGCTTCACCAAAAATTTGATTAGTATTTTACAGATCTATTTAATGTTTTTCTGCATTCTTTTAAAATTTTCACATTATTTGTTTATTTTTTATAATTATTTTAATTGAGACCTAGCCAAATTTAATTGATCTATTGTTTTTGCAAACTTCAAGTGATGAAAAAAATAGTTATTAAATGGAGAATAATTACTACTTAACAAGTAGAGATGATCAACTCTCAACAAACATACTAAGAAAGAAGAGAATTGCCTGCCAGATTGACTTGGATAATACTACCTACTAAAATAAACTTAATGAAGAACATAATAATGCTATAATGCACAAAGAAAAGTTGCTAAGGAGAAGGAAAATTGCCAAAAAATGGAAGAGATTTAACGGAATTTACGAAGAGAAAAATAATCGATTACCGTATTTTAAAATGAGATTGTAGACACTCAAAAGAAAAGTTCAAAATGGGAACAAAGGGAAAAGAATTTGCAGAAAAGGGGAAAAATATAAACTTCAAAAGTAAAATTGGCACAAAAAAAAAAGTACCCCAATAAAATGACTGCAAGAGTTACCACGTGAAAGTGGGCGGGAAAAAAAGGAAGGCCACTTAAGTGCCTTGTATTGTACGCATGCATAATAACATGCCTATGTGGGCAAAAAAAAATTTCTGGGTTAATATATATTTAGCTGGTTAAAAATATATGAGTCCATCCTATTCTTCTGTTTCTAAAATTGGGTCGACTATTAACCTACGTGTATTATTATTAGTATTATTATTATTTTAAAAGAACTAACCTATATTAGTTACATGATTCATTTATGTTTAGAAATAGACAACAAATATTATGTATATCTTGGATTTTTAAATCGAGATATTTTCCTGAAAGAAATAGTAGACAACTAACATGGAGTATAAATGCATTATTTTATAAATCAATAATAATTTGCTGATGTATATATTGGATAAAAATAAAAAGTCTTACTAACCTTGTCTAGTCTTGAAGCTATTAATTATTATTATTATTATTATTATTATTATTATTATTATTATTATAGAAATAGAAATAGAAATAGATCTAAAATGTAATCTAGAAACATAGAATGGATAGGAATGAAATTATAGTTAATAATAATAATTAAAGGTTACAAGATAACTAGCACTCCTTATGCCTGCAAGGCACAAATACTCGAATTTTTTCATTTCAAAGGCTAATCGTATTTAGAGAAGTTATGTAAATCCTTTTATTGGTCTTGATATTTTCTTTGTCACATGGAATTTTCTCCTTAATCTCAGCTTGAAATTTGATGAACTTTTTGAGACGAGTCGAATGGCTCTTTTTTAACTTGATGAGATTTGAACAACATATTCTTAAGACATTGATATGATATTTTATAAAAGGCTCTATCGAATTTAAATTCTAAATGGAGAGTAGAGATTTTTAATTTATAAATTATCTTGAATAGAGCGGCGTGTTCTGAATTTTACAATGATTTTTATTATGTTAGATGAATCATGAATGTAGCACTCCAACTTGCATCGAAATTATTTCATGCAAGTTGAAAGAAACTGTTAAAATGAAGAATCAAGAAAATATATTTAGATAATGTTCTTAAAGAAAATGCCAACCACGTGCAAATCAATCAGTGAGAAAACTTCCAACTTTTTTTGGTGAAACCTCTTACAGAGGCACTGCAAACACAAGCATGCAGTGCCCATCATCATCATCATTTTTTTTTTTTTTTTTTGAAAAAACCATCATCATTTCTTTGCTCATATTTATGCTTTTCTAGAAGAAAATATCAAGGGGCACAATTAATAAATGTCATTTCATTCTAGGCCATCTCTCCTCATTTCATTTTTCATGTACAATTTGTGTCTGATCATTTAGAATTTCAAAGAGTTTCTTTTGTTGTTAAAGAAAGACCCTACGAAACCCATTCAAGCATCAAAATATATCATGCTTACAAAGGACGAAGAATCTCACAATTTGAACCTCGGTATGTGTTTCTTTTAAAGAAACTAGACATGCTTTTAGGAGATCTCCTTTACATAAGGAAGTAAGTGCTGTAACAATAAAAGCAATTATTGTGTAATTCTATACATGCATTTATGTATTGTCTATAACGCAACTGTAGCTGTACTTTAAAAAAAAAAAGAAAGAAAGAAAGAAAAGAAAAGCTTGACATCTTCTTAAAAGTCTCTCTCTCTCTCTTTGAAGGGACTTCTTAAGGTCATTTTAGTGAAGCTCAAATTTATAACTTCTCTCAAAAACACTTTTTATATATATAAAGTATTCCTTCCTCATTTTTTTTAAAAAAATACAATTATGATATGTATTATTGATGCGAAAAAGGTCGATGATGTGGTACAAGTCAAGACATTCGCTTATCTAGATCATTGGAATAATTGGATGTGAAAGTGTCGTATGCGTGACTTCAAGCGGGCTTAACTTTTGTATACGGTGTTCGATTTTCGTCCATAATACCATTCTAGAAAACTCGTGACAAGACGGACAAGACATATTGCTTTGTCATGACGTGTCACGGATTTTGGGTGTTTGAGATCATTTAAAATATCAAAACTGCCTTTTTTATACTTTTGTCATTTTTTCGTATTTTCATTTTTTGCTTTATAAGCCGGCTCACTAAGGGACTGCTGGAGTTGCTCTATTTATTTCATCTTGTTGGGTTTTTCCCATTGATTGAGTATTTACATTTTGCAATCCTATCTTGTGAGTCGAGTGCATTGTAGATTACGGCCTGCATCAATTTTAATAGTACAATTATGCACATAGATATAAATCCTACTAAAACATAATAATGCAAAAAATCTAAATAAGTAAAAAGAAATACACAGTAAGTAGAACAAACC
Organism: Nyctanthes arbor-tristis; assembly: GCA_963692815.1. Taxonomy (NCBI): domain Eukaryota; kingdom Viridiplantae; phylum Streptophyta; class Magnoliopsida; order Lamiales; family Oleaceae; genus Nyctanthes; species Nyctanthes arbor-tristis. The sequence continues at coordinate 18,418 of CAVNYN010225036.1, forward strand.
CTTAAAATCGAACATGAGACATCTAGATCTCAAAGCCTCCATGTGGCATACTAACCAAACTGACTAGGCCACATTATATAGCAAATATATCTTCTTTATATTAATTAATAACATATATATATGAAAAAAATCATTCAAATATTTCTAATATTTCAAAGAAATATTTATTTTGCTAATTCAAATATCATTTCTTTCCCCAAGGGGCTGTGGGAAACAAATACTCTCAGAAGAAAGGATCTAAGTTGACGTCATAACATGTGGTTTGAATTGTTCTATAGTGGTTAAAATGCTTGTGTTTCGGACAAAAAGACCCTAGTTCAAACCATATCTGTCTCTCACCAAATTTCGCTCCACTCCCCTGTATATTCCTTGTATCAAAAAAAGGGGAGGTAGGGAGTTGATCTCCCAACCTCTGTCCTCTAGTGTGAGAATAAGTTAACTAGAGAAAAGCGTCTTTTTCTTTTGAAATATTAAAAAAATTCACATATCCAAAAGTATGAATTGAAGTTGATATTTAATGATGTGTGTCAGTAGCAAATATCTGATACTGGAAAAACACAAAGAACAATGTCTTATGACACTATCAGCAGCTGTTATTATAACACTATCAGCGGCTGTGATTATAATACGTCATTTGTTTAGTACTGTAATGACACCAAATAATCTAGTATTTAATTTACAATCATACACCCTCACATGTGTGATGTGACCCGTAAGCTGTAACGATGGGAATGAAGCCTTAAATGACCTAGAATTTTTATTCATGGTTTTTAACATTTGGGCATATCAACTGTGCGCATTTACTCGGTTGAATTGTATTTAAGAGGCCTTTACGAACTCAATAACAAATTTTATAGTGGAGAAATTGTACCATTTACTTGGTTATAAAACATATCTTAAAAAATATTTGATTGTTTTATTTATTTTTTTATTTATTAAGAATTACTACCTCCGTTCCACAAAGATAGTCTAGTAGGTGATTTTATAAGGATTAAAAAAAAATAGTTAATATGGCTGAAATATTAAATTTTACTTTAGTTTTCCACATATATCCTTATGTCTCACTAATTATTTGAAAGACTTTCAATTTATAGGTAGTTGAATAACAATAAATAATTAGAGGCACATATGGAAATGAAATATTAAATACATGTTCAATATGGCAATTGGACTATCTTTTTGGGACGGCTGAAAAAAGAATACTGGCATATCTTTGTGAGACGGAGATAGTATTAAGTTATTGGCAAAACAAATTTTTACAAATGATTTTTCCAATATATACCATTATTTAATGAAACTAATACTTTACCAAAAATATTCCCGTCCTATTTTTCACATAAATTAAGAAAACAAAACTAATGTTGTTGGGAAAAATACAATTTAAAACTATATTTCCTATTATACTTTTATATTTATTGAGTATCTCGCTTTAGTTGTTCATTGCTGTTAATTAATTATTATCATGCAAAATTAATAAGAATATATTAAAAACTAAAAAATTAGTTAGGGAAAGTAGAATTTAATTTGGACGTGTGAAAATGAATAATAGAATATCTTTGCCGAATGGAGGAAGTAATTAATACTACTTTTAAAAAGAGAAAAGAGTAGTTATTAAAATATATATTAAAATAAAGCTGTTTTGGTAAAAGGGTAACAAATAGAATAATATTATTTACCTAGATTGGAGACTAGTCTAGTTATCATCTCATTATTAGTCATTGAATAAATAAGGAACCTAGTGTATTTATGTATATCAACTAATCTTCTAACGTAGTGATACCAACTAGACGGGAGACTGATCTCCAGTATAGATAATAAATAGCATCACTCTAAGAAATAATGTTAATTTCTAGTGTAACAGATCAGGCTCTGAGTTTCAAACCCAACCTCTAATCAAAAGCCATCAACTCACATGTGTCAAATGAGTTAGTTAATTGGAGTTCAGGCTCCGATCTCAGAGCTAGATTGAAAAAATAATTCTTCAAACTAAAAAAATGACTACATATTTGGAATAATCCAAAAAGACAAATAAAAATATATATTTGGGAGGGCGGGGGTAAAAAATCTGAAAACGATATATACGACACAAAATTCTATAAAAAGCAACCAATGGTTGATCTGAATGTGGTCGAGTTGGAATGGTCCCGAAGAAATGCTCCGGGAAATTAGATAACAATTGAGATTCAGCAGAGGCCATATTTTCACTTTTACGTATTAATTAATTAATTAATTAATTAATATTCCTTGGCTGCACAGAAAACTGTGTTCACCTTATCAGGTTGCAGAGGGATGAAAGCGAAGCGTTACGAGTCTGTCTAAAAACGTAGCCGAAGGGCTACTGCTGCACTTTTCATTAACAGGTTCTTTTACTTGCTTAATGTAAAAATTAATATTGTTATTTTTTATTGTTATTGGGGGATTCACTGATTTGTGTAGTAATAAAAATACAAAGTAAAATTCTATTAAGAAACAAGTAATAATATATAGACGAACAGTAAGAAAGTCGAGGAAATCACTAAAAGTCGTGTTAGTTTTTCCTTCATCTTCATGCGGGTGCTATTGGCATAGTTGTTTCTCAAATCTTTCGTCAAAGGTTTGATTCACCTCCTTGACAATCTCCTTTATTGTCTCCTTCTTTTTCTTTTCTCTTTTTTTTTCCCTTTGCTTTTTTAATATATTACATGTAACAGGATTGTAACAATCTTTATTGTATGGCTTTATTTTTTTTTAAAAAAAAATCTTTACTATGTGAATGAGAAAGTGCAATATACTATGCTTTTCAATATTTCGTGTAAAATCGTCAGGTCATGTGTTTAGGGAGGGAAAAAATGTTAATTATTTTTGTAACGAAGAGTGCTGCCTAGGAAACAATTCTATATCATAGGGTGTAACAATGTATATTATGTATGTAACGACATTTGTTAAGTGCATAGCAAGTTAAGTTATGTCTGTAACAATAGTGGTTAAATGTATAATAAGGTTTGTTAGTGTGTAATAAACTATGTTATGTGTGTAACAATTTATATCACATAAATTAACATGTGTATTTCTTAATATTATCTTAAAATTGCAAAGTCATGTATGTAATAAAATGAGTTATTTGTATAACAAATTGGACTACATGTCGAAGAAATTCTTGCTGAAATTTATGATACAATCTCCTTGCTTGGCTTTCCTAGAGGTTTCTCAGCCATTGACATCCTTTACACCACGCACTTTACATTTCCGCCAAGCTAATGTGCGTGTGCAAATTGTGGATCTGCTAGCAGTAGTACATCCTTTATCATGCCGACTAGCGGCATACCATGAGAATGTTTTTGTCTATCCTTTCAATAGACATCCCTGTCTCCCATCGCGAAATACACATTATTAGCATCATTATCACTAGCGGAGGTCGCTCTATCTTTTGGACAATTTCTTTTGAGGTGACCTAATTGACCACACCTCCAACAAACTAATTGCTTCTTTTTGGAGTTATTTTTCTTCTAGCTTGTAGTTGCAAGCACTAAATTTTCAAATGGAATAGTATTTCCACTATTTTGCCTTCTTTCTTTAGAAATCAATTTACTGATGACTTTTAAAAAGTTTATAGTCTCCTTCCCATACATCAAAATCGGCTTAATGTGTTCCTAGAAAGATGGAAGAGACCAAATAAGCCTTAGTGCCTTGTCCTCATATTCTACTTTAACTCCAATAGCTTCTAACTCTGAGATGATCCCATTGGGAACACTCAGATGGTATCATCTATTCGTAATGAATGAAACTACTCCTTGAGGTACAACTGATTTGAGAGACTTTTTGTTTGATATAACTCTACAAGTTTTCCCAAAACTTCATTGCTGATGATGTTTCATGTACATTGGCAAGAACATTTTTGGCAAGACAATGACAAATCATACTTGCAGCTCTCAAATCTAAGTCTTTTCAATCCTCATCCCTTTTGATTTTGTCAGCATCATCAACACCACTAGTTTGAATGCTTTTACCGGCATCTTTGTCAGAAAATGGGGATAGTTTTTCTTTCAAAACCTTGTGTAATCCTACTTGAATCAAAAGATCCTTGACTTGGAGTTGCCGCAAGCCAAAATTGGTCATGCCATCGAATTTCTCCACCTCAAACTTGGAAATAGACATCTCTACTCCGTGATCTTAGTTTGATAATTGTAGACACCAAACTCCACCCAGTGAAGAACCTGACTCTGATACCATTTGTTGGGAAATCAACCCGAATATGGCTTCGGGTTAACCTAAGATCTTTGTCTTTATATGAAAAATATTAAGTAGATAGGAGAAATAAATAACAATACAAGATTTACATAGAAAACTTCAAAACCAGAGAAAGCCACTGGACGTTAAAGATATTCTACTATATGAAAAAGAATAATGCTATATAGCACCAGTGGTGCTTGGCACTAGTCTAGGTGATAACCAACGTGGCATGAAATGATAAGTGAAACTAAATAAATAAAGTACCCACTTAATTCAACTTATTATTTAATGACATCTTGATATAGTGCCAAGCACCAGTAGTGCTAAATAGCATTACTCTATAAAAAATTATTACAATCATATAGAGTCTCACACCTAAAATCTAATTACAACCCAACAGCACCCACTAGCTTTTATCACACTTGACTAACCTTCTCTTTGATAAACCTCAAAGAGAACCTTCAAATACTAGACCTAGAATTTTCTTCACTTTGGTGTTTAGAATTTCGCTCGGCATTGTAATATACAAGTGAGCAAAAACTGATCACATATATATATATATATATATTTATCCTAGAATCTTGGTCAAAATTCAAACTTGAATCCAATTCCATTTTTTGCCTCATGTAATCCAACCATAATACAACTAATTAGCTTCACAACTTTCTTCTCAAATGTTCTTCCGGCCATGCTCACCAATTAATCCAATTGGCAAATCCATGGTCAAAGCGAATTCAAAGTTTCCTTAATCTATTAAGCTAGTTTTATCATGTATGCAAATCCAAGTTGAATTCTTCATGAACATTACTTTATTTAGTCAAGACTCAAGACAAGGGTGGGTTGTGGAGTGGGGAATTTAAAAATATATACTATTAAAGAGAAAAAATAACAAAAAAGTAAAAAAGAACCAAGTATTTGCAGAATTTTGAAACAATTCCAACTATATATTTAAAAATAGTTTTGCAAAGCTAAGTAAGATGTTAATGAAACTTCCCCTTCGCCAAACGACTGAACACACGAGGCCGTATGCCTTTCGCCCCTCACAGAGAAACCTCGCTAAGGCATCTCTTAGTAACAAATTATGTTCTCTTTAACTGGTGAGGTTAGGAGGCAGCCACCAACTAAGGGAAATAATGCATAAGATTGAAGTATGAAGATGGCAACACAACAACTTAGAGAATGCTGGAAATTTGATGTACGATGGAAACATAGTTTTATCAGTGATAGGATTTAAGTTTTAATTTATCTCTATTTCTATTCAATATTTTACTTGCTTTTCAAGGCATACTTGTTGTCTATAAATAGAGAGTCAGTGTACAATTTCTATTAATTCAATTATTCAATCATCAATAAAATTATTGAGTTCTTCTCAATTTCTTGGTGGACGCCAAGACTTGCCTGATGGATTCCAAGTTTAATCACTGGACACTTCGTTGGTTCCGTGTTGCGTTAAGTGGTATTAGAGCATCGGATTTGCCCGACTCAATATCGTTGACAGTTAAATCTAATATTGATCGTCCATGTTCATGTTCTAATGGCTAGTGCTTTGGTTACTAAAGCAGAATTTGATGCCCACGCCTGCCGACTTGATGAGTTGGATGCAAAAGTTAAGCAAATCTTGATGATGTTGGAGACCATTGAGAACAACATTGGAAACAATGTTGTAAATATTGGTGGAAACAATAGAGGCTTTAAAGCAGGAAAATTCAAGGGACAACGTTGATAACATAGTTGCATCTTTGTAAAATTTGATACAAAGTCTTCAGTGTTCAAAATCAAGGAATGCTTGCATATTGCAGAAATAGAAGAATTTGATAAATCTCCAAAACCGAGATCGAATTTGAGTGCCGAATTTCAGTCCCTCAAAAAAGACATTCAGGTAGATACAATGCTACAAGAATCTGGCAACAAAATTGTTAAATCCAATGAGGCAGTTTTCGATGGTCCAATCTCCACTTTTGACAATTGAAGAGAAGAAAGATTCTTTAGTGGACGGACCGTAAAAGTCCAATAAATCATGTGAAATTATTGATTTTGTTTTCTTGAATGAGCAACCCATTTGTGATGGAGATTTAGTCGGAAGGCACATCTTTCGTCTAGTAAAATTGTTTGATAGCGTAGCATAATATCAAACACTAATGTAATTTGTGGAGTGATAATGGCTCCTATCAGTAACGGATATTATATCACATTACTGTCTAGTATTATTATAACACCAAACGTCTAATATTAGATCATTTCTACCCATATTATACATATGCATGAGGATATTTAGATGCAACATTGGCAGAATTTGTTTGTATTTGAACTCATCTCCAATGGAAAAAAAAATGGGAACCTTTGAACATTGAAATTTGGAGAAGACATTAAGCCGTAGGGTAGCCATAAAAACTGGTGTGGACGTGCAGTAAGTATAGAGCCACAAATGAGTGCGGTGGTGGATAAACTTGTACCATTGTTATACATTTCCAATAATTGTTTCTATTTGATCATTTTATTGTGCAGAGGCATGGCAAATAGAGCATCTTATCATCAGCGAAGTTTTTGGAATTGAGAAGTAAATGACGTTTTTAGTTTATTTTGGCTAATGCATCGGGCACTTTCTTTGGCTTTTACAAGTTATTTATTTATTTGTTTATTTATTATAATATTTATTATTTATTTATTTTTTTAATTATTATTATTATTATTATTTTGGCAGATGCCTCCCAGGTTTTGAACTTTTGATTATTGGAGGTCCCAACTTTCAATGTTATCACTGACTGCATATTGGATTATAATATTTCACTGTAAAGGTGAGCGTGGCTTGTTTTTGTTTTGATTCTTTATTCTAAAAGAATGGAATCAAACAAGAAAAATTAATGTCTTTGAACTGAAACCATTGGTTCCTTTTGAAATAATAATAGCATCAAATCAGTGTCATTTGGTACCTGAACGCAGTGAATTCTATGGACGGTTGCAATAGAAGCCAAAGATGGCAACGGTGGCGACAAAGACTGGTGTCTACGACTGTGGCAGTGAATGTGAAAAAGAAGTGTGTAGAAAAGATAGATTATTTTATTTGAAGAGAATGAGAAGATGTGTAGAAAAAAAATCAGAAAAAGTGTAAAAGAGGAAGTTAATAGAAGTAAATTTAAAAATAATGATAAAATAACATGAACAATGTCGAGAAGGATATATATTTGTAGAAGTTTATTTGGAAATCAGGATGAAAAAATAGCGTGTGATGAGGGAAAAGTAATAGAAAAAGAAAAAAAATATAGGAAACATAGTGACCCGTGTCAAAATGTTGTTTCTCTCTCATAAAATTGACAGTGTCTAAAAATTGAGTATCGAGGTGCTTGCAAATTTTATGGCTAAAATTGGGGCAGAGTTAAAAGATGGTAGAAGGGGTAAATGAAACTTAATTGACTCCTAGCCAAAACACTAAAAAAAATTCAGTTTTTTCTTCTTTTTTTTTTTTAAATTTCAAAGGGCTTTAAAAGGATTTTTCAGAATTCTGGGTAGTTGAAGACAAGGTGGCTACTCACCACCTCCTCCCCCTACATATTGGTACTATTATGATAGCCATATGGTAACATGGCTACGTGCATGCGTGTAAAGTGTAGACATATAGCCACGTCACACCTATTTGTGCTATATAACGACACTCATATAAATGTCAGAAAATTATTATGGAAATGCTCTAAGTTTAGAGAGACAATATTTGGGTCCAAAATAATATAATTGAGAGGGCTTTTGAAAAGCTTAAAGTACTAGCTTAGAAACACTTTTCCAAAAAATGAAAGAACGAAAGAAAGAAAAAATGTTGATTCCAGATAAAAAGAAAAAAATAATGTTGTATAACATTATTGGTGGTCAATATCAATTTATGTCACACTAAATAATATAAGTTAGTGTTATATATATAGCATTATTTTCAATGTAGGCAAAATAAAATTTTCGATCATAATAATTAGTAAAATATATACACCACATGCATTTTGGAGTGCGTTAGATAAACTCCACTTAATGATATAAGGTTCTATTTCATAGAGTCTCTTTTCAAAATTTCTGGGAAGTTTATAATAAACATCCCGCCCTATGTGGCATGAATGAAATACGTGCATATGACGTGTTTCGATACACGCCACACAAGTGAGAGATTTTATTACAAAATTTTCAGGAAGTTTTTAAAAATTTTCCCTATTTCATATTCTATATAAATTATTTAAAAATGTTCAAAAACCTTTTGAAAATTTTGTAACAAAACATCCCAACTCATGTGCCATATGCACATCAATACACGCTATGTGTGTCTCAAATCTATGTAATATGCATCTATACAATTCACATGGGATGGAAGGTTCTATAAAAATACCTTCCATAAGTTTTTAAACACTACTCATAAAATATAATACTATTTAAATATATGTGCAAATTGATTTCATCTTTGCTCGACTTTAGAATCCGTCGACCTGTTAAATTGAGTCATTTGATCATACTACTACTATAAGTTTAAACAAGCTAGTAAATTAATTACAAGCTCGGTATTCTCAAAATGGGAAGCCATTTCAAATGAGCGTATTTAAGGACAAATGATCACCATATGGCAAATAAATATGAAACTAATAATAATCGACTTAAAAAGGTCTTACTAAATTTCATCTTTTACTATGGATTATTAGAGCATCTCCAATGTTTGTGGTGTAGTCTTGGGTCATGTAGAGGAGAGATGTAGAGAGAAGTAAATTATTTTTATTGAAGAGGAATTGAAAGAGTTGTAGGAAAAAAAAAAAAGAAAGGGAAAAGTGAAAAAGTTGAGAGATAGATAAAAATAAAAAAATAATGATAAAATAGCAATGAAGAATGTTGAGATGAAGTAGTGTTTTGAGATCTTGCATGTGACACGAAGAAAGAAAAGTGATTAAAAGAAAAACGAAATTAAAAGAAAATATGAAACATGTGGGATATAAGCATTTTTATTTATTTATTTTTTTGTATCTCTCTCCTTTCTTGACCTTCATCATAGGACTTGAACATTGGAAATGTTCTTATTGATTGATTCTTTTGTACATAAAACCACATGTAATTTCATATGTGAGTCTTGCCCCATATGAGAGTAGAAACACCCCATTCAAGCCACTTATATTGTATATCATTGGTAGTGAACATTTATTATATTATATTACCCATTGCCAAGGTACTTAAAAGTAACATATTACGCGTCTAGCGGACACACACACGTGTGTGTGTGTGTGTTAGAATTACATTATCTATTGGGTTCTAGTTCTAATTCTAAATCTACATGATTTGATCATCTCTCCTTCGTCTACATACACCCATGATAAACTGAAAAATATTTCTTATACTCAATCGAGGAGAGGCTTTAGAACCCATTTCACCCAACAAATACTATACAATCTTAGAGGGTCCAAATTGTAGCGTAGAGTTCTGAAATCTCCATTGTTAAAGTGAACGAGAATAACGCAATCATATTGAGAACGTATATGTAATTCGTCAACGATTTGAAGCCATGATTTGAACCTGTGATGAACATAAAGAAAAGGAGAAATAATCTTATTAATATATAATAATAGACACAAAACATTATCATTCGAAATAATTTTTCAAAACCTTCATTATAAGATTACAAAACAAAATTATTACTACCCAACACAAAATTAAAAAAAAAAACAATGAAATTGACAAAAAAAAATAATAACAAGGTTAGAATTGTCATAAACAATAAAAGGCCCAACCCAATAAGTTAGGGTTTGGTTTGGGCCCTCTTTTATGTCAACCCCAGGCCCCAATTTTCATGAGAAATTTGATATATTTATAAATTATTATCCATTTTCATGAGAATCAAGTGTACCTGCACATATTTCACAGGCACTCGTAATCACCAGTCATACCAATTCTTTATATATGCAATCAACTATAGCGTTTTAACGTTGAATTTTGTGGAATTGGTTCAATACAAGAAGTAATTATCAGTTGATATTTTGTACAGCTGAAAAACTGAGACAAACTCGTTGAATCAAAAACTAAATATCAAAAACTAATTAAAACAACGCGGATATTTAATTACTCTTTCATTTTTATAAATATAATAATAAATGCAAGCATATGTCTATATGATGAGTCTTTTAACAAAGAAATAAAGATAAAAAAAAAAACATATACAGGGCAATTTTAATAAGAAACTTGCATCATCCAAATGAACCGTCGACACTTATTAGGGCATTTATTAGGGTCCAATGCATTGAAAGTTACGTCGACACTTTGTAATTCTCCCTAGCTAGAGCAAATTCTACTACTACAATAATTATAGGAAGACATATTTATCAGTGACATATTGTGTATTGGCTACTAATGGGCCTTGAAATCCCGGTCCGGCTAAAAAGCCTTATCTGTCTCTTAATAAGAAGCCTTATCTATCCCCTTAGTAAATTTCCTTGAAATATATTACTTTATACACAACCAATTTAAGATACTTGTCAAAAAAAAAAAAATCTAAAATGACCAATTAAGACATGTCACTTATTCATATTAGATAAAAATGTCACAATAGAATTACTTATTCTATACACATATATTACTTTGAAAAAATAAAAATTCTACACACGATATATATTTCTTACATGAATAAGTTACATGCCTTTTTCTATATAATTTTCCCTTTTTGGGTATAATCTAGGGACCATAGAGATGGGGATGGTGACTCGAACCTAAATCAAATAACTCGATAAAGGTACTTTTAGATTAACAGTTGTTGGCCTTCATTGGAATTGAAACCCACCATTTCATATAATCAGATGATCTAGAACAGGATGCATAGAAAAAAAATGTGTAATTGTGTGGAATTATTCAAAGTTTTATACAAACTACCAAAGCAATAGAAGACGATTGTGAATTTTTTATTTGAATCCCATTTCCTCCATACACAACATGTTCTTCACTAAATTAAAAATCCGTACAATGCGCCAAAAAGAATAATATAAACAGTAAATGTTTACAGAAATAAAAATTGATCAGTTCACAGAGTTAATTCAGTAAATTCGATACGAGTACGATGAGTCGATTATTTCAACAATGTAAAAAACAAAACACGACGCTCTTCCGATCTATGATATAAAATCAGATATCTAGGGTCGTAAATGGTGTTAGATGTTTGCGTTAATAAATAGTGTTGGACGTTTTGCGTGACTTGTATTTGGACATGACACATCTGTCATGCAGATCAACATGGGCCGATGTCAACTAATGCAGCTTGCCCTAATGCACTCCACGCAGGCATCTTATACCGTTCACAGCGCAAAAAATCTGGTTTTACTTATGTATTGACAAATTCTTGGCCGTCTATTTGATGCTTTGAGTCCTTTTGACCTCTAGCGTGTTTGTCGAAAATATTCTAAAATAACGAAAATATTCTAAAATCAATGGCTCTCAAAACTTCTCTGCCACACCATTGTTTGGGATTTGAAATACTTAAATTCATTCATGCCCACATTTTCATCTACGCAAAAGTTTACTTGACTTACACAAGAGTTCTTTCAGAACTTTATTGTAAACACAATGCCTGGAATCTGTTTGTATTTGTGAATTCATAGTATATTGGACATCTTGTACTGTAAAAGAATTCTTTTACACTATACATGAGAGGGCATGAAAACGAATGTTTCTATGTCAAAGCACAAAAATCTCCAATTATTGGGTTGAGGGAGTACAAATCTTTGAAGAATCATTAGATTACGATACCATTCCTTCAGTTACGAGTTGTTCTAGTCCTTTCTTGAGCCTTTCCGAAGCAATACGGCACTGATCGTCAATCAATCCACCAAACGAAATCCTAACATACCCCCGACAGCCGCTAGAGGATCCTGGGATCAAGACCACCCCATGTTTCCGAGCTAGCCAACGAACTACTTCAAAGTCATCGGTATGTTTCTCCGGAAGCTTTGCCCACAAGTAGATTGCACCTTCTCCACCTTTGACAGCATCCTTACCCAGTGGAGACAAACCTTCCAGAAGAATTTCTCTATTTTTCACGAGGTCTTTGACCCGACAAGTGACCCATTCAGGACCCATTTCAAGCGAGTGGAGTGCTAGTTGTTGTGAGATTATAGAAGCACAAATGGGTATATTATCCTGGACTTTAAGAAGTTGAGCCGATAAACCTTCCACTTCTGAAGGGTAAGCAATCTGCAGTAGTTAAGATATTCAAATTTCATAAATCAACACTGAGGGTCGTTTAGGAATTCCCATATGATATGAAGTCTCAAATATAGGAAATTCTAAGTGAGATGAACTAGTTACATTGCAGATGTCGTACAATTTTATTGGCGGATGAAACCCAATGAAACTGTGCTACTTAAGAATGTCACTTTTTCAAGTCTCCCTCGAATTACTCCTCAACTATAAGATGCAGCTTGCAACTAACCCTAGCTCTATGCAATAATTTCCTTACATCAACGAATAAAAAATAAAAGAGAGACACACACAAAAAACACAGAGAGAGAGAGAGAGAGAGAGAGAACAGAGAGAGAGAGTAAAGAATTGGAGGAATGAGAGCTGAGACATTCTGCTAGGTTACCATCCATTTTCTTAGACGTCATCAAAATATCTTAATGCGTAACCATCGGGCTATGAAAGCGAAAAGTAGATGAGCAGATGTCCAGCTTCAAATATCTATTTTTGGAAATGGAGTAAATAGCAATGCAATGCTTTTAACAGCAGGTTCTCTATTACCACGAGAAATCACAAACAATGATGAAGTGGTTTAGACCTGATGAACACGACAAGTTCCAGGGGAAAAAATAACAGTAGAAGTGGAACAAGCAATTGACAGTAAAATGAGAGGGGAGTGCATCATGTGAAGTTTTTATTTTATATTTTTAAAAGGAGTACAATTTTTCTCCTGTCTAGAGCATTAGATTTCTTTTTAAGCGAACATATAAAGCATCACTTACATATCCAACTCGCCATCCCATCATGCCATAAGCTTTAGAGAAGGAAAATATGTTGACTATGTGATCGCCCTCTAGACAGACATGTTTCCTACCATCATACATGAAGTACCTGCGTATAGAACACTTAATCATTGGTTGCCCGATAATACAAATTAGATATGATGTGCAAAAACATGGTGATCCAAACTTTAAATGATATATATATATATATATCTCATGGCCTGCATGCCATTAAATTTTGACATCTCAGCTGAAAATTGTATGAATTAAGCCCCTGTTAGCCAACTCATTCTATTTTAAAATAGAATATGGTGAAACTGTCAAACTGATCACCGCCCAATAACTCGTGGGACCCATAAAGACTACAAAAATCTCTACCACTCATTTTCACATAATCTAAAATAGAAAAAGATTTGCTAAATGGAATTAAATTTCCTAATCCCAGTGGTTAGCATAGAGATGGTGACTATAGTGGCAGCAATGGTTAATGTAGACACTCAATAACGATATAAAAGCAGAATCCTTTAGCAGATAAAGATAGTGGTGATGTTCCATATTTTATGAAGACCTATTACTCAACCCTAAACGAAGAACACAGTAATCGCCTTCTTTTAGTGCTGAAGTGCACAGCAATGACAAAGAAAGATGCAACAAGGCTCAAAGAAGTGACAAAATTTGGGCATGAAAGTTCCATTTCATGTGAAAACTAACATCTACAAACATTATTCAAAATTTGATGCAACTGTCACACCATCTTAAAAAATCATCACCAACCCACTAAGCCAAATTTTGTATGAAGGTACTCCTCTAGCTTTTTATTTTTTCTTTTTTTGACTCCCAACAATTATTTTATTTCATTACAGATCCTACTACTAAGATTACTAATGAAATGTTATATTTAACTAGCTGAAAAATTCCAATAACTAATAATCCCTCCTATTGTAGTGCTCTCTGTAATCATTAATCACTTTTTTCCAATTTGTTCTACGTATTGATACAAATTATAATAATAAAATTAAAAGAGGCATAGCTATAAAAACATGGATATTAAAAGAAATTATGAATTTTATGGTAAAAAGTGAGAGGCAAGATGGGGCTTTTTAAATTGCACCAGATGCCAAATTGGTGCTGAAGATATTCCAAGTTTCTTTTAGACTGAAATGTGGCATTTCACATTTTAGGCTCTAAAATTGGATTAGTGTTAACCAGACACTAGTTTTGTTAAGTTGTTGGTGCATGCAACTCAAAGGTCAAGGTAACTGTTAGAACCACTTCATTGACTTTACACATTTATAACAGCAAGTGCAGATCTTTTGATTGGGGAACAGGAGGTCGGCAGGTGGCGGTCAATAGTCCTATGCATACCTCTTCATGATACTTGTGCAGCAAATGTGCCACAAGAGAAATACATGCATCATTAGCGGTTTCTCAGTAATAATTAGGAAATAGGATCTCTTTCGAAATGTATCCTCAAATGGGATGCAAATCTTATTAAACTATGTATCCAATAGTCCTGTTTAACGTTTCTTGTCCTACTAGCAAATGCAGTTCAAAACACCAAAGCCTTGAAGCAGGTCTAACTTACTCACAATAAAATAATCAATAAATGAACTCCAAAACTTTGTTGGACGAAAAAAAAAGTAATAAAAGTGTCTTACATACATAAGAAATAATTAACCTCTACATATTCAGGAATGTTTAAGATTATGATGGAAGCTATTAGACACACAAAGGCAGCAGCACCCAAAAAATAAAAACAAAAAAAATAATAAATGAATAAAATCATCCTCAAAATTAATTATGAACAGCCTGGTGTTAGGCTTATGATAAATTACAACAAATATATATAGTCAAAGAGGTTTGTACAGAGAAATCTAATTGCATAGGAAAGCTTTAAAATATGATAGGTAACTCTATAAAGAAGCATTACAGATGAAATGAGGAATAAACTCACTCATATGTATTGTCTACCACAAGCCAGGATCCAGCATCTCTGCAAAGATCTGATATTCTCTGCTTAATGAAAATAAGAGAGATCGGAAGGGTACATGCTCAGTGTGGATAATGATATAAAAGAGACTATATTTAAATATGAACACTTTATTAACAAGTAAAACTTCAGCTGAGCACTTCCTGCACGACAAACGCACGCAGACAAAAAGAGAGGAAGAAGAAGAGACCTGGAGAAGAGGCTCAGGGATGTATGTTCCAGACGGGTTGCCAGGATTTACAACAGTAACCAGCT
Source organism: Nyctanthes arbor-tristis (assembly GCA_963692815.1). Lineage (NCBI taxonomy): Eukaryota > Viridiplantae > Streptophyta > Magnoliopsida > Lamiales > Oleaceae > Nyctanthes > Nyctanthes arbor-tristis. The sequence goes on from CAVNYN010225036.1 coordinate 33,826, forward strand.
TCGGAGTCGGCCTAGTATTCTTTAAAGTAGTCTCTAACCAGTCTGCAGGAGAACTCAGATTATTATAAAATCATAAATATGGGAGCACCACCTATTTTCTAGTCTACACGATGTTCATCTGCCAACTCACCCATCCCATAGAGAAAAACTTGACATTATTTGTGATAATACGTAAGATCGTTTCTACATTGGACACCTTTGTTCTCTTAAGGCAGTTAACTGGCTTTAACAATACAGCCACCAGATGTTAACGATAACATTTGGAATGAGGGTCAAATCCCTCGAGGGGCAGGGGGAAAAAGAGGAAGTTTTTAATTTTAGGATCTTTAGCTAAGGGGTGCGGGTGGGGGATGAAAAAGAAAGAATATAACTATTACCATGTTCATGTTCATGGTGCAAGGTGAAAATGTAAAATAACCATAAAATTACTAAATGCCTTGTTAGAAAAACCAAAATAATACCTAGAGGCTCATTCATCAACTGGATTTAAGCCCGTTTACACGCTATTGCTCCTTAGTAAGCCCATCCATCAGATCCCATGAGATGGGAAAATTTTAAAATACAATTTAAATTTTTAATAAAGTTTTATACTTGCAAAGGGTCCAAAAGAAGTTTGAGACCATGTAGCAAGATTTAAAATATTCGTGATCAAGTTGAGACTATTTCTATGTATTTGACCTACAATGAAAAAAAAATTCATGGTAACTTAATTTTACATTCCCAGACCACAGATTGTAATAGTCATCAAAATCTGATCATGTGGCTGGAAAGAAGAGTCCATTAATCTTTGTACTTTGTAAACACTCCTCTCAAGAGCACGACAAGACATAATTCTTTGATTTTGATACATTAGGAAATAGTCTATATGATAAATTCATGTATTAATTGATAGAAATTTGAATTTAAGAAAATCACAGATAGTACAAATAACCGTTTGGCTTGATTCTTTGACTATCTGGAAGTTAATGACAGAAGCCCATTTGGCTTGATTCCTAGACTTCTAAATTTGATTTACTGAAGACAATTTTTCTTGAATATCTAAGGATTTGGATTTTGAATGTTGTTTATGAATGTCTGAGGGATTTCCAGACTTTATCTTGAAAATATGGATTTGTCGAAGATTTCAATCTTTATGCTTGATTTGAAATTACTTGGATTTAAAAATCATTCTATCTCAGAGTGGCTGAACTTGCTTCTGTTTGGATAATTTCTTCTAATATCCAGCCATAAGGTAATTGTGCACATTTGATGTATGATTTTCGTTTGGGCCCCCACCTAGTGTCCTATTGATATGAAACCCTTGGTATCACCTTCCTTATTTAACAAAAGTATGGGGCCTTTTAAAATAGGAACAGCCTTTCCAAAATAAAATGGGCATCCTGAAGAAAAGGGCTATTGAAACATAATGGGTTTAAGTAGAACTAAGATTTTAAAAGAATAAGATGGATTACTTACATAAACACATAAGGATTTTAACGTCTAAACTGTCAAGTTTATCCAGGGAAATGAGAAGGCTGCAAAACATTATAATGGCCATTTTCTTTGTCCACCCTTTTTGCAAGAGCATGCCAACAGGGTAATTCTTTTATTTTGCTAACGAGCATGAATCAGAGGGCTTCTCTAGTGAATTCATAATGTGGTACAACTTTTTAGCCCCATCTCCACTTTTTTTCATCCATAACTTTCTGAACCACCAGACTCAAAGAGTCTTCAAGGTTCCACTAGAATGGTTCAATTCCAACTAGATGACTGATGATTAGTGCATACATTGTTGTTCAACACATTGGGAGCAGAATTGGGTAATCAGGTGTCCTCTGTCTAGAGAGAGAGAGAGAGAGAGAGACCAAAAAAACAAGAAGTCTGACCTTACTCCAATATGATAAAATAAATCCAATCAACCGCTTAAGGTCCTAGGTTCAATTCCCACCAAAAGCTAGTTTTATGGGGTTTTCCAACACTATTGTTGGTTTGTTTGTTTACTTCATCTTGGGCTTCATTTGGATGTAATTCTATACGCATTTGTATTGCCTATACTACAGATAATACTTGTAGTTTCCAAAAACAACAACAACAACTATCCTATACATTTAAAAAAAAAAATGGGGTCATAATTACCTACTACTACTTTATTTAGTAAATTATTATGGATCAGGCCACTTTGATTATACAGAGCAAGGATCAAATTTACAAATTTATAGGGGAAGGAAATAATAAAAAAGAGAAATCCTGTGAATCAAACTTAAGAAAGTCAATCAGTAGCATGCCACTCAAAGCAGAGTTCTTAGTACTAAGTTCTTCAGACCCTGTATGGTAAAAAGTTTTTACTGAGAATTGTAGTAAATTTTGACTGTTGAAGGGAAACTCTGAGGTTTAATCTACATATACAGGACCCAGAAATTGCCAACCACTTTAAAGCAGGCCATCATCTTTTTTCTGATTACCAATATATTGCCTTCATTTTATAGTGGTCAAAAAATTGTTCATTCATGACAACCAACTGGGGATTGGGCTCGATATTATCAGTTGAAATTTAAATGAAAGCATTCCTTCTATCCTCTCAAGTTTTGGCTGACAAGTGAACCCACAATCTCTCTTCAACGGTCAACTTTTGATTTAAATTCTCAGAAAATTTTTTCTGACAGGCCCTTAATCTTAACAAACTGGCGTCCGTTTCTTTGAAAGGATCGAAAAAGAAAACCAGCCTTTATCATGAATAATTTTACAATCAAATTATAGATGAGAAAGAAAGTTCTTTGTGCAAAATGACAGGGCATGTTAGACAATGCAAGTGGGAAGGGCTAATCAGAATGCCAAATATAGTATATTTTAATAATATTATAATAACATTAACCTGCATCAGGGTGAAGTGTCTTTAAGTCACCGGGACCGACCAGAATGTCAGTGATTCCTGTCATCTGGAATGACATGTATGAATTGAAGTAGTATGGAGCAAACATGACAACAGAATCACCAGCATCTCACAATGTAAGAATGATATTAACGAATGCCTGCAATAAGTAGGAAGACAATTGTAGTTAAAAGATTATTAAAGGGCACAAAGGGAATGAAGAGTTCTATCCTTGTTCCCCCAAAAAATAAAATCACAATGTACATTAACCAGTTGGCTACCCTGTTGAGAGTTCATCAATTTAACACCTGAAGCAATTATTACAGCACTTATAAAATAGAAACTAAAAGCTGAATTAAGTAATTGATTCTAAAATTTTTGGACTCGGAGAATATCCAGTCGGAAACTGGGAAATCTTGGATTAGGAAAAAATAAAAATTGACTGCCAAATGACAGAGCTAAGCAGAGACTTCAGAACGGATCTCAAGAACTGTTTTCATGATGACTGTTCAACTACACTAAAGGGCAGCCGGAGTAGAGGAACAAAAGATAAGAGATTAGAATTAAAGACAAAAGAAAAGAGAAAAAAGGAAAAATGAATAGAAGTGAGATGACACTTATCCCTAGATAAATCTGGCAAATGTGAGAAGTAATGTGGCAAACAAAACGAAGTTTAGAAACTATCACTTGCATGTCTAACAGAACCATAAAAATCCAACTTATCCATGATCAACAGCCCAATTGTCTACCTGATTTGCACCAGCAGTCACCATCACTGAGGATCTGTGTAAATTATTTTCTTGTTGTAACTGGAAAGAGGAAATAAAATGGATTAGCATCCCCGAATAATGAAATATCTGGACTAAGTTGTATACGGATTTTAATTTCACTAAAAGGTCCTAACATATTATGAACTCCTTTTAATAATTATTATCTTCCAGAAAACTGAAAGAGGAAATAAAATGGATTAGCATAACCGAATAATGAAATGTCTGGACTAAGTTATATTATCAACCAGAAAACTGAACCAATCAACTCCTTTCAATAGTTATCTTCCAGTCACGAGTCACTGAAACCTCTCCATCAGCTGATAATAACATGAATCAGATAGCAGATTCAAATAAGTTGTACAAGACACACTCTAATAGCCACATAAGAAATTTGCACAAAAGAGTTAAAATCATTGTATAACCTTTTTCAATAATGCTTCCCTGAGCTCAGGAAGACCTTCATCAGCACCATAACGACTAATCGCTGGCTCCCATACAAGCTGTTGCACTTTTTCTAGAGCTTGCTTTGGCGGTTGCCAATACACTACCCCCTATAAGAAATTTTATGTGATAAATTATTGTAATGGTAACAAACTTGCCAAAAGAAATGAATATAAATCCTGAATGGCATGCGTTGAAAGCCAAACAAAATGAAATGACCTAATTGTATTAAATTGCCAACAAATTTCACTTCCAACAAATTATAATTTATAAAATAGTGGTATCCAGATAACCACCGAGACCGTGGCTTGATCTCATAAAGAACACCAAAAGTTTGATAGAAACCCCAATTTCGCTGAACAGCGGAGAAAGATTATGAATAACATATAAAATCTATTAACAAAGTACAGAAAAATTTACTGGATTCATAACCTAATTGTATTAAATTGCCAACAGTTCTAGAAGTACTATCGCCAACAAAAGCAATTAAGTACAAAATATTTATCTTTCCAAGAACTTATTCATATTCGAAAGAAGAACAAGCAAAAACAAGCTCACAGATGTCCTTCTCCCAGAATCTTTCTTTTCCTTTTTCCCCCTAAACTCTAGAAGTGGGACAGGCAGAAAAACATCCACACTTCTCAACTTCTCGAACTACCGATCTGAACATGACCAACAACATAAAGCGTAACTTCCAAGTTTAAGCCAAAAAGTAACAATTTTTACATTGGAAAAAGTAAACAAACCTGAGCAAGAGAAACACAATCCTTCACACCTCGGACCAGCTCTTGTATCTACAGATTTCGGTGCAATTAAAGATAAACCTTTTGTCTAGAAAAATAGACTACTATAATCATATGAATAAATAAAACCAAACCGAAATTAGATACAGAAATCAAGAAAAGAAAGGAACTAATTCCCAGAAATGATGGAAAATAAACAACCTGCACCATAACAGGGGTTTCAGTAAGCAAAGCCCGTCTTGCAAGCATCCCGTAAGAACCCATTTTCCTCTGTACTTCTTCCCCACTTATGTCGGTTATCCTCAAATGTTTTATAAATAAAATGAACCAGCGGAAAGTTTGTCTTTTTCTCACCTACCCTTAACAAATTAAGGCCTTTCCCCCTAAAAACCCGCAGAGCTTCAACTCAAATAATGAATTCAGATATATAGCAGAAAAAGGTAATATGAAACACACGCTAAACCCATTAGCATGAGAGAGACGGCTCCACTCAAAATTCCGGCCACCGTTGAAAAGTCCAGGAAAGGAAAAAGCCAAAAGGATCAAACACTTTTCCTGTTTTCTGAGGATATGGGGGAATCTCTGCCTAAGTGTTAGTTACCAACTATTTCTTGCATTTTCATCCAATTTCTAGTCTGAAAAAATTCTCTTCAAAAAAATTTGTCTACAACGAAAAAGATCTGGGGCCACGGCGTGCGGGCTGGGAGCATCTTCAATGGCAAAGGTCATCGCACAAGGTGCATGAGAGGAGTTACCATAGACATCTCTACTAGTTCACCCGCTATTTTATCGATTGATAATTTTATCTTTGAAAATCTAAATATTAAATAAGTCAAGAATCTAAAGTGACAGTTTTATCCTTCAACTCTTTTTTATAATTTTGTTAACCGGTGAACTAATAGGATAATTTATCATTAATTGGTTAGTTTGTCACTTGCCCCACTCTCGAGTCTCAAAAAATAAATTTTTTGGAAAATACAATTACAATCTTCATTTTATTAAATAGTGTGTGTGTATATATATATGTGTCTCTGTCTAACACCTCTTAAAGTTTTTAATATATGACATACGCCTATCCATGTCATACGAGTAAGGAGAGATTTTTGAAAATTCTCAAAAGAAAAAAATATATATGTATATATATAATATATAGACACACACCTATAAACAGGGACATCTTAAGAAAAATGCACGTTATTATTCATACCAAATTTTTTTGGGTGATTATCACATCATAATTACACCATATGCTCTCAAGGTTTATTTGTTGTTGTAATTATATCATTAACATTTTTTATTCAATTGTACGAGTGTCAAAAAACGTATTCCATGTCAATGATTTTAAATAGCAACCGTGTAATTTCAAAGCTACATAATTCTTACATATAAATCATTTTTTCAAACCAAATATGTTTGTAGTTAAAAGATTAATTTAATGAAAATGCCACACCAAAAGCTTAGGAGAATATCATAATCTCAAATAAAGGTGAAGATCTTTTAGTTCGATGGTACACTAAACAAATTTTATATTGTCAATATAATAATTAACTAACATTAATTAATTGAAGTTTCTAAATTTGAGCGAAAATAAAATTGAGAGGGCAGAATAACAAATAAATTGTGAATATTTCACACACACACAGATATATATATATATATATATATTGTTGTAGGGAATCTATAAATTTCATGAAAAATTAGTTTAGAGGTCAATGAAAAAGCTACAACTTGTCCAAATTAATTATAACACATGCCCTTATTGAATTTGTGTTTTAAAACGTGATAAAATAATTCATTTGTCTTCACCTACCAAAAGAGCTTATTAGTTTATCACTGAAAATACCAACTCGTTTACTCAAATGCAAGTGGACTCCCAAGGTAGAGTTCATCTTAAATGCTTTTTTATTTTAATATAATAACAACAAAAAATTAAAATAATAACTAAGAATCTGACTCTCAGCATCTAATATATTGTAAATAAATAAATAAATATATATATATATATCAATATGTTACAGCTCTCTTTCTTGTCACCTCACCGTCCAACCTTTCCTCATAGAATATCAATATGTTTTTGGCTCTCAGGTGCCCAAAGAAGCGTTAACATGTTCTCCTTATCTATCTCATTCCTCTCGTCCAAAATAGCTGCCAACAGGTGTTTGAAATCCAATTTTCCCAGCGTTTTAATCTGTTGCCAATATCCCACGCCTTCTAAAACCCTTTTGGCTCTTGGACACCAAACAAGAAGGTGATTATTTCCCTCAATGTAACCACATCCCGGGCACCGAGACCCACAGTTAATGTGGTGTCTTGATAAGTTTTCCGGCGTAGGAATTGCACCATTAAGGAGTTTCCATGCAAACATTTTAACCTTCAGAGGGACCTTAATCTGCCAAAAAGATTTCCACCACTGAGCTCTTGACAATGAACTGCTCGGATGTTCTTTTTGAACCCCTGTGCTCGGCATATGGTATCCATTTGTGACCGTATAACTTCCCGTTGGTGTGAAGTGCCACAAGAGTTCATCCGGTTCATTAACTCCGCCAATGGGAATAGACAAAATGGCATCCACATCCATTGGCCAAAACAAAGTCCGAACCAATGATGCGTTCTACCCTCCACTGCCGTTCAATAATTCATTTACCCATTGTGGTCCATCCTGCGGCCTAGTTACTGGCCTAAAATTAGTGTGGCAGGGTATCCAATTATCATAATAGATCCATATCTGTTCACCACTCTCCACCCACCACCGTGTTCATTGACAAATCACTTCTTTCCCCCCAAAGTAAGCTCTTCCAAAGGTAGAAAGAACCCATCTTATAATTAGCCTCTAAAATGTTGCAGTCAGGAAAGTACTTTGCCTTTAATATTTGTCCTGCCAAAGAATTGGGATTCTTCAGTAGTCTTCACACCTGTTTTGCCACTAGAGCTTGATTAAATAACATCATGCCATAAACCCCAGCCCTCCCCTAGTCTTGGAGAGGCAAAGTTTGCTCCATTTTATCCAAACCAGACCTCTTCCTTTCGCTTCCCGTTCCACCAAAACCGCATCATTAAAGTGCGAATACAAACTGATTTTGGCATTCTGAAAAGGCTCATGGTGTATGTAGGAATGGATTGCAATATAGCCTTGAGCAACACCTCATTCCCTGCTGACGATAATAATTCTGTCTGCCATCCCTGAACCGGTTTCCAAACTCCTTCACGTATGTAAGCAAAGGTCCGTCATCTATTTCTCCCTACCACCGCAGGCAATCCCAGATAGGAATCATGCCTTGAACAGTATTAAGCCCAAGTGTTTGTATGATTCCTTCTCGGAACTCCCTCGGTGTATTCGGACTAAATGTAATGGCAATTTTTTCTACATTGATTTGCTGTCCAGAAGCACTTCGATAGCTCTCCAAGATACTCAACACCAGCTGGACTTCTCTGTGTTGTGCCTGAGCAAAGATGATGGAATCGTCTGCAAATAAAATAGAATTAATGGCCCGTCAAAGTAATGGAAGAAAATCATTTGTTATAACAAAATTTATATATTCAACTAATTTTCATATTATTTATGAAATGTATAAAAAAAAAACACATATACAATCAATTGCAATTGCAAAATATATGCGAAAATCTTATTAAATAGGGGGTTATTGTGCATCTGGCTTAATTGACAGGTCCAACTTTGAACTAATTACTTAGTGGGATTGAAGCTAAAAATCTATATATATATATATATATAATAAGAGAAAGGTGGCTTTTCCTCTCATTTTCTGGCTCTGTAAAATTTCTAATTCTGTAAGATTTCTGGCTCTAATTCCTTTTTTTTGGGTATTTTTTTATCTTTTTTTGGAAATTGTTCCGCTAATTTATTAAATCATATTCACTTTTCCCTTTATTAACTCATATCCAATCATTAATTCACGGTAGTTTCTTTAGCCAACTATTTTGAATTAGGGATCTGTCACTTATCGAATTGAACACGAAATTAATTGAGAGTTCTATTTCAAAAAAAGTAAATAGTAATCTTTATAATTTGAAACCACATGCATAGTACGTCTCTAAATGAATAAATTGCTAAAAATTTGTAACCTCATTGCCAAAAAATCGGGAAAAAAGGAAAAAACAACAAATTAGCAATAATAAGTCAAACAATAACTTAAAGGCATACATATGACGTCTTTCTACAAAGTTTAAAAACTAATTCATGGCATAGACCATACGAAACTACAAGCAATAAGCATATAACATATTCGAAACACAAAAATCACTCCTCAAAATGTATTTCCTCATCCCTAGCACCGAAGTTTTATTGCTATTGGGGTCGTATATCCCAATCTCCTCCTCAATATCATTGCTTCCTCGAGCCTTTTCCTTTAAAATATCCTTACCACGTTCCCGATATACATCTCCAAGAATTTGCAAATCCTTTTCTTTGTCAAAAATTAAGAAGAACTAAGGAGAACCATGATGTAACATCCCGGAAATTTCTACAAATTAAGGTAAGCAACGAAATTGTTGTTTTAAAAAAATTACTTGAATATTATTGGAGAATTTTGTGAAAACTAAAAGGTGGTTACCAAATTAATGCTAAAGAAAGAATTTAGTTCTAAATTGACATAAACTAAAGTATAGTGACTTAATTGACTTAAATCAAAGTTTAGTGGCTTAATTGAAGAATGAGACAAAGCACAAGGATTTCCCAGACAATTTCTGCCAAGTGTGCGGTAAATGTTGTGCCACGTGTCAAGATATGATTGGCGGAACTCAAAATTTATTAAAAACAATTAAGCCTCAACTATTATAAAAAGGACCAAGGGGTCCTCAATCTTTCCAAAGCCCCCAAGTCATCCAAATTCTCTCTTAAACTCCCAAAATTCGTCCAACTTTGAGGATAGTGAAGAAACATCTAGAGAAACTCACTAAAACACATACTTCTCACTTGAAAAAGGCTCTTAACCTTATATAAATATATCCTAACTCAAGAATAGCTTTAATCAAGGAATATCAAAGCTTTAAAGGAACCTTTTCACGTGGAATATTTGAAGTGAGTAACGAATGCTTTAATTCCCTTTTCATTCAAGTTTTTCATAAGTGAGTAACGGTACTTTGATTCCCTTTCTTTTGTTCATTATGTTTTCATGAAGATATGTTTGAATTCTTGATGCATTATCATGAAAAGAATGATTGGTTTACTGCATTTATATCGCTAGTTAATGCTCTACCCGTTCTGAATTACTTTGTAAAACATGACCTTGCTATATGATCTTGGTCATTCTGGCTATAATCTGTGGCCTTGCTGTGTGGTCTTGGCCAATCTGAAACTTTGTGGCCTTGTTGTATGGTCTTGGCCAATCATGCGCACACCACGGGTAGTAGTTTAACTAGTGATAGGGCCCTTCCGTACAATTAAAGGTTTGTGAATCCGATGATATTCTTAAAAGTCCAGTTTTCTTAAACATAAGGGTACATTGAAGTATTTTGTTACTCACTGAGTACGTTGTACTCATATCTTTATTTTCCACTATTTTGTAGATAATCGGAGGTAAGGAAATGGTCAAGCAAGCCAAGAACTGAAGCATGCCCGCGGATGGAAGAGGATTTTGCATGTAGAAGGGAAGCTATATTTTGGTTATAAAAATATATCCAAACCAATATACGAGTGTAGCAACTTTTGTATAAATAAATATACCTATGTAAAAGCTTGGCTTTTCAGTAATTTGGTTTGATAATAAATAAAATACTTACCAACATAATGTGTTGTGTGATTTAACCTTTTTTTTGGGTTAAATAAAGTTGTACAAAATTTGTTTCTGTAAGTCTCGTCCTCTCAAATTGCACAACAATGAAAAAGACTTCCGCTTTCGAGTATAAATAATAATAATAAAAGGTAAAAATTGAGGGGGCGTGACATATATGATATAACTTCTTATTGTATTTCTTTGATTTATTGAATTCTTATTATAATTTTGGTGTTGTATATTGTTAAGTCTATCTCCGTGCAACCTCGGGTGATAATCTAGAAAAGAAGAATAGCAATAAAATGGAATCCCTTAATTGAAATAGTTTATATGTTTGAAATTTGAAAAAGTAGAGTAGAATAAGAAAAAAAATTTGATTTACCTTTGTGATGTTGGCATAGTATTACCATTAACATACCATATTACATTCAATCGTCTTAATATGTCATAATTTTTTCACGGTTGAAAATTCGATGCGAAACTCTGAAAAGTTTATTTGAATGATAAAGTATAAATTCAAAGCATTATATGAGATACAAATTAACTCTTTCTCTTTTTTAATTGCACCGATATGATGATAAACTCCATAATGTTTATTGAATATTAATGTTTAAATTGGAATGATTACATGAGACATCAAATTAATTCTTCGTGTCTTTTTTAATTAATATTTTTTTGAGCGATGTTTTTCCCGTGCAATGCACGGGTGCTAGTTATTATTATACTCATTTCAATAATACTCCTACTTTAATTAGGCAAAATGGTTAAAATGGAAATATGTGCGTGTGTGTGTGCGTGCAAAATTAAATGTTCTAACTTATTAATTATCATTTCTTATAGTAGTGAAAATACCTATAAACTTATATTTGTAGGACAGAGGGGAGTAAAAGATTGGGGACCATAAGATAAGAAAAGAATAAGGACAAAATAATGTAAAAGTATAAAGTTTAGAGACTCAGAGTGTAAAATCCAATTAATTAATTAATATCTTGTTCCTTCAACGAATGATGGTGATGATGTTTGTGTGTGTGTATAAACTCACTAAATATTTTAAACAAATACATGCTCTTAACAACGTAATATACGTCCCATAAAAAGTTTTAAAAAGTCATTTATTTTATTTTTGGTGATTGTGAAATCTGATTAGGATGCCATTAAGAGGTATGTCTAATCAGCATTATCACTCTCATGACTATTATTTTGCACATTTTATATCCTCTTCCATTTTCTAGCTGTCGCTCCTACATGGGACCCCATCTGTTGGTGGCTTATTTATTAGCAGCATAAATTTAACATAAAATTGCAATGTGGTGCACACAACAAAAAGTAATTTATCATAAACTCTCTTTTAAAAAGCTTATATAAATCTTGCTTATACTTGACGCTCTACTATATCTTGTACTTTATCACGTATTTATCGAGCATTATCATGTATTGGTGTACTTCCCTATACACAATGCTGTCTAGGGAAAAGATGTCATTTTGGCGTCTTGAATTTCTTCTCATTTTGTCCTGCAAAGAATCAGTATATACCTCATGGAGCCAAATCTTCTTTTCCATTTTTAATCAAAACTCGAAATATTATTTTTAATACATATACTGTTTATTTGGTTTAATGAAGCAGATATAACTTATTAACTAGATAATTTACAAGTGTGTTGCACGGGAAATGCATATATATCTTTAAAACAAACTAAAACAAACAATTAATTAAATGACAAAAAATAAAAGTGATAAAGTTTATCAACCATATCACTCGAACTAAAAATTAATTAAAAGAAAAATATATGCAACTGCTTCCAAAATTGATATTCTATATTAAGTGATCGATTGCTGGAAAATATATATGTGCAATATATATATACAATATATATAGCTATTTATATACTTACTTAATTAGGCGGCCGAGAGGTTGCTTTGATTATTCAAATATATAATTACGAATTTGATTGCTGCACTTACTCAGTTAAACGCAAGGAAAGAGATAATTAAGAATTTGATTGACACATTTACTTGGTTAATCTAAATTTAAAGTATCTCTAAATGCCTAAAGTTCCGCCTCAACAACTGAGATATGATTAAAAATTACGATGCAAAATTAAAAGATGTAATAAACAAAATTTTGAAAATTCAAAAAAAATTAAGATGAACAGATAAATAGATTATTAAAAATTACTATAGAAAATTAAAAAATTAACACATCACTTTGTTAGTATTATCTGATTATTATTAGGGTGAATGAAAATAAAATAGAAAAATGAATGAGACGTCAGACTGACATCATCATGACATCAGATTTCTAATTCCCTTAGGATGCCAGTTTCAAGTTGGAAAAATCAACCCATCACTTAGGATTACAAATATATAGATTATTGTTATGGTGAACGAAAATAAAAACAGAAAAATAAATGAGACATTAGGCTGACACCATCATGACATTAGATTTTTAGTTCCCTTAAGATGCCAGTTTTATAGAGAAAGATTAACCCACCACTTAGTATTATAAATATATAGATCTAATGTAAAAATTGGATTAATTTAAAGTGATGGATTAAAAATAGAGTCAAAAGGTTTATTTTCATTTTCTTATTTTTTTTCCCTTGAAGGATTCATTTTCCTAATTAGAACAATTAATTACAAAATCCATAGCACAAACAAAGAATTATACATATTTGAGGGGTTTCCATATGTAGTAACCATTCACGTTTAATTAATAGTAACAAAGTCTCTAACCCTATAATCGCTGGTGAAAACAAGCTTAGGTAAATGACCTTTGAATTATTTTAGTCCACTAATACATTTTAGTTTATAATACCATGATACTATCAGATGAGGTGGTAGAATGGAGAGATGATATGTGGTAATAAGAGGTATAAAGTTGATGTTTTATTGCTCCATATGATACTGTTGATATTATAATAGTATCAACAGATGGTATTTGAAGATTTTCTTTTATTCCATATCTCTATTAGTTCCCCATATATATTTAACCTTCATTTAAAAATTTAAGCAATTTTGAAAGTACAAGTTATAACTTAAATCTAAATTAAATCTAAAGAAAGTCAAGGATTGAACTTAAGGAAATCGTCGAAAAATTTGGATGCCAATTTAACCAAAAGATAAAAGACTTTGTTGTTAAAAATGAAAGGTCAGAGTATTCAAATTCACTTTTTGAAAAGATTAAGGGCCCCAAGTGCAATTTTTCTGAGTCGTTGTCATACTGTATTGCTGATAGTGTCATCGCCCCAAAGGCCAAAGTTTATACTCAAACTTCTACATTGTCCGGTGAGCTGACGCCCTTTGGTATTTATATCATGTGATTTTGTAGAGATGAATTAGTTAAAACCCTCCATTTTTTTTTTCTTTTTTTTTTGGGAGGTTGGGGGCGGGGGTTGGGCGGGACCCTCATAGTTGTATCAAAATAAAATGTGACGTTCAAAAATAAAATAAAATAAAATAAAACGTGAGGTAGATTACAAACTTAATTAATGGATTATTAGGTTTGGACGAAACTGTTTGTCGAGATGGAATGGGTTGTGTTATTTGGGAGTTCGACAGTGCACTTATGGAGCTTTTAGTATTCATCTTCGAGATAAAAACTTTTGCTCGTTACTAGACTTAGAGTAATTTGCATTAACAAAAAATAGTAATAATCACAATATATAAAACAAGCGTCGAATCGGTCAATTTCAATTGCATGTCTTAGGTGTCACACCCCGTGCATGAGACGACACCAACGTTGGCACACAGGCAAAGCCGAGATGCACGACTAGCTTACGAGACGGCACAGTCAAATGCACGCCGGCATGGCCATGGTGCACGGCAGGTTGGATGACATGACTGGAAGGTGACATAGGGCACCCTAAAACTGAGCAGGCAGGTCACCCTTCAAGGCCTACTATTGACCATTTTTCTTTTCTTTTCAAACGAAAAGATTCTATTTTTGTGGTGTAATGGTAAATACTTGCATTTCTTGCATTCGATATCAGCTCTTTGGAGTTTTTTTTTTTGTCACCCACATATTACATTTAGGTGTTAAAATGAGTATTATCTCACATGGGATAACTTCACACATAACAAGGCCGCATCATTGTGAGAGACACTTATTTTAACATATGAATACAGTGATCTGGTGAAAATTTTCAAGATTCTTATTATTACTCTGTTATGCTTGTCAAATGCCAATGTTCCCTAATTCTCTAGCATTTGTCACCTACTTGTAGAGCGAGGTAAATAAACAATAAAATAAGACGGTGAATTTACTGCATTTTGTACAAAATTACTTGAATAATTACCTACAAATAGCTATATTCATAATGATAAACTCTAGAGTTCAAAGTTGTAAGTCGATAGGATCAACTACCATTCAAATATATTCTAAATGGTTTTCTTTACTTATCTAACACCTTCAAATATATTTTCAAAAATATTATTTCAAGAAATTGATTATTATTATTACTATTTGAATAACAAGAAATGTAAATTTTTTTTTTTGGGTCACCAAAAGAAATGTAAATTTTTTAATAACAGAATTAAAGTGATTTAAGAAATAAACTTGACTCTATGAAAAAGATTAAAACAAAAGGAGGAAATGGGAGCTGTAATAATGATGAAACGAGTTAAATTTATTGATGACCACCATACTTTTACCTACTGTTACTTTAGGAATTGTATTAATTTATCCCAACTCATCATCAACTTAATTTTTTATTCACTCTAAAGTATTAAACGAACATTCTATATGTTAGTATGCGAAGGTGCTTAAAATGCCCAATCAAGAAGAAGAACAAGAACAAGAAAGAAGGAAAATAAGTGTCACACTGACTTCATTATGTGAAATGCTTTTGAAGGCCACAATAATAGTGCGAAATATATTAAAGTGCGTTAGTAAGTAACATCAAATTCAATGTTCAGTCATTCACTATTGAAATTAACTAGATGATGATGATGATAAATAAATCAATAAGTGGGCAAAAGACAAATAAGTTAAATGTGATAAAAATTCTCTTAGTAGTGTCATAGCAATTTTGTGCGAGTGATTATAATTATTTTCTTTAAGTTTTGTAGAATATACTAAAATAGCTTCGTGAAGTTAAACACGGAGTTTTCCTTAGCGCAAATTGCGGATCTTACAAGTTAGGATGGTAAACTTAAAATAGGGTCAAATAACTCGATAAGAGGGTGTTTTTATTACTCGAACAAGCCCATTTGGTCTTAAACACCAAGCTAGCATAAGCATTGTAGACTTGTACGTTAAAGTTTGGTTATTTATTAAACTACAGTGAAAAGTCAAGGACTAATTTGCAAATGAAAGAGTAAAACGGAGACTGTCAATGCAAATTTGGTGGGGTCCACCACCGCCAACAGAATTGAAGAGTTTTTTGTCCACTCAACAATGGCGAATAAAATAAACAACCGACACCACCTTCCAGCATCCACACATCACTGCGCGATGAAAGAGATAGAAATAAAAGGAGCTTCCATGTGAAGTGCTTATGACTCGTACCCAATAGCGAAACAAAAATCACTATACAATACAAAATACACACCTGTATAGAGAGAGAATCATAGAGAGAGAAAGAACAGCAACAAAGATAGTTGGGCTTTTATTTTCAATGTGAAGTGACCTAAAAGAAAGCAAAAGTGAAAGGGGTAGCATATTTCTCACTTGTTCATTGAATAAACCTCTGGCTTTGAGTGTGAGAGGATTTTTTTTTTCAGAGAGAGAGAGAGAGAGAGAGAGAGAGTATGCTACTGAGATAGAATTTATGACCATGACGTTTTGTAATTAGTGGGAGAAAGAATCTGAGATGTATTTGTAGTGTTTGATTCTATTCCTCAAAGAGAGAACGGTCACAACATTGTAAGGCTCATGTAGAAGATTCAAGTAGTAAGGAACCAGATCTCTCAAGAACTTAGTGTAAGATTTTATTTCCGTTGATTTTTCTTTGATTTTCTTTTTGAATTTTCTTGAAATTCTCTTTTGTAGGGTTGCGCTTGGATATTTCGATGAAGTTTGGGATCTTTTTCCTTTTTTATCTTTTTTGATGCGGTTTTTTCATGCTTTGATTTCCTGGTGTTCATGGGTTCTCTTTATATTGTGTAGAATAGAAGTCGGTTCCTCATTTTAAGTGTTTTCAGTAGCTGATTTTCATGAATTTTGGATATCTGTAACGACAAGAGTTTCTTTGATACTTTTACGCTTGTTATTGATTGAATTTATGTTTTATACCATTTAGGACCAAAAAAACATTTCTTTTCCCCCTTTTTGGGATATATGGAGTTTAATCATTGGTTGTTGATATGGCTTTAATTTTCTTCATTTTCAGCAGTTGAGCTCACGTAGGATGGATCTATGAACTTGCATTATCTGTATCCGCTTTTATTGTTAATTTATGTTAATTCTTAGACCATTAATTCATTTTGTTGTTAATTTATGTTAATTCTTAAGACCATTTATGGAACTCAAGGTTCATTAAATCCAAAATGATCCTACAATAAGATACGTGAATTCAGAGCTCTTGTGATGAATAACACGTGGTAAATTCTCAAGCAACACCCTACACAGTGACTGTCAAGGATTACCAGTGCCAATATGAGACGTGATGGTAGATAGTGGAGTAATGGACGTTTTGTGTTCATATTTTGTGAAGCTCCCTTTAATTCGAGAAACTAGTAATTGAAGTGAGATTGGGCCATTCAACAATGTCATATTATGGGAACATGAGCTTAGATGGTTGAGGCATATCTTTTGCGTACATTTAACGAAGTGAAGAGAACTAGGAAATTCAGTTTGTTGGTCAAAGTTAGATTGGGCCGTTTAACAATGTCATATAATGTTCTGATGTGGTTGCTAAAAGATTTGCTTGTATTGGGCCTCTTTGTGCAGATGCAATTCTGAATTGTGTGAAGCAGTAAATAATAATAATAATAATCTTAATCATATAGCCTATCCAAAATGTATTCATTATAAGGTTTAGTTTGCTGTCAGTCTTATTAATGGATATAAATGCCAAATGCCACATTAGTACTTATTCTTTTAGGAAAACTGTGAAATACCATGTATATTAGATAAATTTGTGATGGTGCTTATGTAGATTTTGCATCCATTCATGCACTTAGTATTTTTTTTTTTGTGGAATAAAAGAAAATTTCAATTGTGCACTTGCTGTCAAGGTTGTATAGCTTCGTTAAGATTCTTGTGATGAGGCATACTCATTTGCAATCTTAGTTAAAATGCCAGAAATTTAACCATTTATCTTACCATGACACTGTGTATATCTGAGAATTAAACTACACATCTTTGGATTTATCAATCTGGTCTATAGGTTCAGGGAGAAACTGTTGCTATTTTATCTTTTTGTATGCCAGAATGACACAAGGCTTATCCCCTAAGGCCTGAAATTTGGTACAGAATATGCCTGGTTTTAAATGTTGGATATAAGAACTTTCTATTCACGTTTTCGTTTATAATTATAGTTGCCATAAATATATTTACTTAAGGAGTGAAACCATTGCAAGAATCCCTGGATTTTTTATCGAGGATTACTCACTTAGCAGACATCTTTGATTTGTAAATAGTCAGAATAACATCTCTTTATGAACCGAGGACATTGAATGGCTCGAAATTATTTTGCAGAATTGTTGAGATCATGGGAACTTTGGTAATCGATAACGAGAGTGTAAACTTAGAAGAGTTCGCAAAATTGGGGCTTAAAGAATCTTGGAGCGAAAATTCTGGATACCCCCGAGTTCTATCGCTTTTCTCAACACTTCTTGAGAGGTCTGTTCACAGAAATGAAAGGATACTGGAGGCCACAAATAGCAAAGATACTATCACAATATTTCATGGTGTAAGAGCACCTTCTTTGGGGATTGGTCAATATGTTGATCGCATTTTCAAGTATTCACGCTGCAGCCCATCGTGCTTTGTTATTGCACACGTCTACGTTGATAGATTTGTTCAACGCACAAATATTTACTTAACATCCCTCAGCGTTCATCGAATTATAATCACCAGTGTGATGGTGGCAGCGAAATTTATGGATGATGCGTAAGTTTCCCTGAAGTGTATTCATCAAATTTGTGTATTTGCCTTGGCAACCTACTAACTCTAGTGAAAATATGTTTCAGATTCTTCAATAATGCTTATTATGCTAGAGTGGGAGGCATCAGCACAGCAGAGTTGAACAAGTTGGAGATGAAATTTTTATTTGGAGTCGATTTCCAACTTCACGTGCCTCTGCAGACGTTCAGGAAGTACTGTTCGCTGCTAGAAAAGGAAGCTGCGGATGTTCTTCAGATTGAACGCTCGTTCCAGGCATGCAGCATAAATAAGAGCTGGCAAAACAAAGACGATTCCACGTGCGCTCCTGCTATTGCTAGATGAAATTCTACTTGGATCTCGAGACGTCTAGAAAAAGTTATAATGAAGGAAAATGCCTTCTGCATTCTTACGTATATGTTCTAGTATAGTGGATTAAGAAACGTGTTTGTTGTAAAGTTGTGGGATTTCTTTCTATTTGCATAGCACATAGGTTGGTTGAGAAACCCTTTTCTATTCTTTTTTTGGTTTCCCCGCGACTAGTCCCGTGTATTTCGTTTGTGCTGTTGAGGTTTTGTTGTGCTGCAAATACTTTTTCTATAGAATTAGGGATCACGCCACGAAGAATTTGGGATTCCATTGTTGATCCTGTAGATGGAAATTGTTGAATTTTCCATACTGGTTGCTAAATATTCATACAAGTCTGATGTTGCCAATTCTTCTTCTTCTTCTTTTTTTTTTTTTAATTTTATTTATTTTTTAATTTTATTTTCATTATTTTTATTTTTTTGGAGGAACTACTTTGTATGTTGTTCATTAAAAAAAAAAAAGAAAAAGAAAGGTGGGGTGGGGGGAGGGTTTGAATATTATTTTTTAGGGTTAATTTCACAAAAAGTCTTCAACCTTTCAGTTAAAAATTAGTTTTGTCTTCAACTTTTTTTAAGACTCTCTTGAGTCCCTAACATTTCATAAATATGTATAATAGGTCTTTTTTGACATTATTTCCTCAACTTTTCATGGAAAATGATGTTTATACCCTTTTAGCATTTTAATTTTAAAAACAAAACATTTAAAAATAATAAAAAAATAAAAAGAACCCAACCTACCCCACCCTTGCCGCCACCCCACCCACTCTCCCTCCCAGCCCACTGCTTGAAATGGCAGCAAAGTTGTTGTCGACAGCAGCAAATGTGAGGGATTCACCCCCCAAAAAACGCTGCTAGAAATGGCAGCATCTGCCATTTTTGGCAGCGTTCATGATGCCGGAAACGGCAACATTTTTGCTGCCTGAAATGCTACCGTTTCTGGCAAGCAAAAAAGGTGGGGGGTGAATCCTCCATCGGCAGCAAATGGGGAGGATTCATCCCCTCCCCAAAACCCTGTTAGAAATGGCAGCAGGGGGTGAGGTAGGGTTGGGTGTTTTTCTTTTCTTTTTTTTTAATTTTTTATTATTTTTAATATTTTTAAATATTTTGTTTAGAAAATTAAAATGTTAAAAGGGTATCAACGTAATTTTCTATGAAAAGTTGAGGAAATAGTGCCAAAAGGAACATATTGTGGGCATTACTAATGCTATTTATCACAAGTGATGCTTGGCACCATATCAAGGTGGCACTAAATGAGATCGGAAGAGCGTCGATCATTTATTTATTTATTTAATTCTACTTATCATTTAATGACACATTGAATGCCACATAAACTAGTGCCAAGCACTACTGGTGCTACATAGCATTATTCTGTGTGCATTTATGAAAGGTTAAGGACCCAGGAGAGCCTTAAAAAAGGTTGGGGACGAAACCAATTCTTAGCTGGAAGGTTGGAGACCTTTTGTGAAATTAACCTTATTCTTGAGTGCAATCTTGTAACATGCATGTTCAAAACTTTAGGTTACATATAGAAATATACACTTCTTGTCCCACGTGGGAGCATGGATGCACGCTACGTAGATTTGAAAATCCATATAGTATACATTCATGCTTTCACATGGGACCGGCAATGCACCTCCTGGAAGTTCTTGAAAATGAAAAAATTTTCATAAGAACATACCATAGGTTGGTTGAATCATATGTGAAATCAAGCATTGCTTCTCGACGGTTTTTCCTACTGCTCCAAGGTTCATGGCATATTTGTTGAAAGGTTAATGTGGTTTTGGCAGCTTCGTCCCCACCGTCGAGCAAGGCAGTTCTGCTAGAGGTTGTGTGCAAAAGCATGGACGTAAATTGTAGATCTTGTTTGCTCTGTTAGCTTGGAGAAACAAGCAAGCGACAGTAGTTGTATTCCTTGTTTTTCGTTCGCTCCCTAGGAAGAATTAGAATTTACTACTAGTAATTGATTCAAGACAATTAGAAATTAAAAAAGGCACTAAATTTAATAAGGGTGTATTAATAAAGTAACAAAAAGTTAACTTTTCAACTTGGAAACAAGACTATATAATTGAGATGAACAAAAAATGAAAGGTAGTCTACATAAATTGGATATTCTATGGTGCCTATTAAATACAATTTTATAGAGTCTAATGTATTATGCAGTCCATTGGACACAACTATATTGACTGAAGGCAAACTAACAAGTTTCTCATTCACTACAAATAAAGACTGAATATCACCACGTCAATGCAACCTGTTGCATGAATCAACTAAAATAACCACATTTCCCCGGTTATCACTTGTCCTCATGTTTATACACATCAATCAGTTGAGAGAGCGAGGATGTATCATTGACTATTAAAGTCGTGAGGTTGAATATTAACTTAGAACTAGAATTACAAGCGCATGGAAGTGGGGAAAAACCATTACAATACAATACAATACAGAAAACCTAGTTGTTAATGAGGGAACCGACCTCTCAGGCCGGTCAGATATATCCACCCACCAACTCATCAGAGCCTAACTGAGCCAGTTAGTGGAAACGAGCGATTCTAATCATACACGTGGGTGGTGACCAGATACACGCGGTTGCCACCTATCATTCAGACCAGACACGTGGAAGGCATGCCCCGAAGTGCTCCACTTAGCCATTTCTCCCTATAAATACCCCCCACAATGTTAGTAAAGGGGATTTTTTCCTTTTAGTCATTTTGTCAACATTAAAGTACCGAGCTACTTACCTTGTAAAGAGGGAATAAGGCAACCAAAGAATAATCAAGGATCATTCAATTGTAGGGAACGATTTAGTTCCAGCCTAAATCATTGTCAACAATTTAGCGCTAGAGGAAGGGCAGGTTAACAAACACGCCACCATGAGCAACAATCATTCAAATGTAGCCAAGTCCCTCTCCCGAACAATGAGAGATTAAGATCCTCTCTCCACCGATGAACTGGTCCCTATTCCCAGTTCAATTTCGGCCTCACCAATATCTCAACTTGTAATTGATGAGATCCTTATAACCATGCAACCCATTCAACAACAGCTAGACCAAATCCAACGGTACCAAACTCAGAAGCCCAGCACAGCAGACCCGGGGGAGGTGCAATCTGAACAACGGGGGCATAAAGAAGATGCTAGAAAAGGATGCTGGAAAAGGCGCCAAGGCGGGCACCCCAGAGCCTAACCAGAGCCATGTCGACGAAAGCCCGCACCCTTCCAAAGAAGGCCGAACTACGCTCCATGGCAAAAACGCAGGTGGATGTTTAAAGCCCCAAAGAACCGAAGCCTCGGGGTCAACCACAGAACCTCCTCCTTTCGAGCTGGAAGAGAAGACAAATGGCTTGGTGAATGAGAGGTTCCAAACCTCCCAATGCCAAGATTTTGGTTTAATGCCCCCGCTTAAGCATGCAAAAACCGAGCTCTTGGAGATGAGGCGCCGACTCGCCGAGCTGGAGAGGAAATACGCCGAGTCTCCCCAAGATGGATACTCTGAGCGTAGACCTTCCCCCTTTAGTGTGGACACTCTGCAAACTCCACTGTCGAAGCTAAAGTTGCCCGACATGCCACCATACACTAAAGAGACCGGCCCCAACTCCCACCTAGACAAGTTTATGTCTTGGATGGAACTACAGAGAGCTGGAGAAGCAGCGATGTATAGGGCCTTCCCTACCACCTTGGGGGATATCCCCACTAAGTGGTTGAGGGAACTCCCCCAAAACTCAATCCGGAGGTGGGAAGAACTGTCGTCACAATTCTTGTCACAGTTTATAGGAGCAAAAATCTGAACGGCACCAAAGGAAAACCATAGACGTTTATGTGGATGACATACTGGTGAAGAGTAGGAGAGCCTCAGACCAACTCGCCCACTTGGAAGAAGCATTTCACATGCTCAGATCGTACAAGATGAAATTGAACCCAAAAAAGTACTCTTTTGATGTTTCCTATGGCAAATTTTTGGCATATATGGTGAGCCAACGGGGGCTTGAGGCCAACCCCGATAAAATACAAGCTCTCCTACAGATGAAATCCACAACTACTATAAATGAGGTCCAAAGTTTAACCGGCAAGCTGGCTGCCCTAAACTGATTTGTATCGTGAGCCACGGATAAATGACGAACTTTCTTTGAGGTCATCAAAAAGGCCAACAAGTTTGAGTGGACAACCGAGTACGAGGACGCGTTTCAGGAAATAAAGAAAAACTTGTCCTCACCACCCCTCTTGTCAAAACCATTTCCCAAAGAGACTTTGTACTTGTACCTCGCGGTTTCACCAACGGAAATAAGCGCTATCCTCATAAGGTCGGAGTTCGGCGTACAACTCTCCGTGTACTATGTGAGTCA
>CAVNYN010225044.1:0-25222 GCA_963692815.1 Nyctanthes arbor-tristis
TGGAAGGGCTGTACTAGAAGGTAGAGTTGAAGGTTGATTGTGTGATTATTGTCATATTTTGGAACATCTTCCCTTTGTTGGAAATGAAGTAAAAAAAAATTCACATTTTCCTGCAATTGTGGGTGGTAGGCCTGACCAACAGCCGTTGGCTGCCTGCCAGAGAAAGGAAAAGGATTTTTGGCGGTAGTATTGAACATGTGAGAGTTATGAAGGGTAACACTCCTGCTCACTATGGCAGGACCTCGACTCTCACATAGTTTGGGCCCTACCCAGTTGGGTACTCCCCGGGACCCAGTTGGGTACTCCCCGGGATAGATGGCCATTGATCCCATTGTTTTTTGAAAGTACAAATATAATGCAATTTATCATCATAATCACTGGAATTATATGTGTACAACCAAATAAGCCAATCAGCATGAAGTTGGCAAGCCCATACAAACTCATATGATTGGTGGGACATGAATTTGGGATTTCAAACCCATACAAAGTCAAATGATTGGTGGGACATGAATTTGGGATTTCAAACATCCTTGGGTGTCCTTTGTCTTAAGATAAGGCCTCATTGGCGCCATTGATCATATTTTGTTAATTCTAAAAGGAAAATTCTATTTGGACAAATGAGTAGACAAAAAATATGACAAATTAGAGATGTGGTCTATGTGATAATCATTGATGAAAAAGTGATGTAATGTGTTGAAAATTAGGATAATGTCATATGTGTTAGTTTTGTTTAAATTTTTATATATTATTTTGTTGAAGTAGCACAACTCATTGTAAAATTGTGTGTATTATAAAGCAGGAGAAAGTACAAGCAAGTAGTACTAGTTTGCAGACACAGTTGGACCTGGATAGCATGCTTGGTACAGTGGAACGGACTGATTTAGAAGGTGTGTGATAAAATCGGGTGAATAATATTATAAATGATGTATAATATAAATTTAATTTTCTTAGTCAACACCCAAAACAGTGAATTATTTGAGTGCTCCTCAACATGGAATTGGATGGATTTTAAAAATCTGTACAATTTCAGGCATCCTCAATTTAAAATTTTGTAGATTCCACAAAATTTTGTGTCCTCAATTTAAAATTATATGGATCCTATAAAATTTCAGTGTCTTCAATTTATTGTAGATTCTCTTGATTTAATTAAATGGTAGATTTCTACGGAATTCTTTGGATTCTAAGATTAAAAACACTTACATGATTTCTACGAAAATTTGGCCTCATGGATTTCATATATATATATATATATATACACACATTTAGACCTAGGTAATTAATAAAAATTTATAATTATAAATTATCAAAACTCATTTTTCTCATCACTCTAGTTTTTATTAAACAATTATTCATATTCACAAATTGATGCAAAATAAATGGTCAGTATCTAAAATAATATATTTTCACAATAATGCGTATTTTTCTTTTGTTCTAGTTTTTGAAAAATCAAATTATAATAAATCTATAGATGATAACAAAATTAAAAATAATTTCATAAACTTTAGTAATTAAAATCCAAATGATTGAAAACTTTTTTTTTTTTTGTTTATCACACAATTTTTTTACAATAACTATCAGATTTAACTTGTGCAAAGTAAATGAATGTCTAAAAAGCTAAGATTTTTGTGTTTGTTGATTCTAGTTTAAAAAAACTAAGATTTTTCCTTCATTTTATTTTAAAGAAAGACAAGGTTAAAAAGTTTATTTTTTAATGACCTAATTTGAATATTTTTACTTTTTCTTATTTGTTTAATCGTTGAATATAAAGTTATATAATTTTTTTTAAATTTAGAGATAATCTCATAAAAAAACAAAAAGAAAAATCAGATATAATAAAATGACGCTAGTCATAATTTTTAAATGATTTTAAGATTGGCTGTCTGAACTCATTTATTTATTTATTTTTTTGAAAAAAAGATGGTTATTTGAACAAAAGATAAAATCAGATTATGTATTTTTTTTATTAGTTTGTATTTGTATTATTTTCTTGTATACCAAAATTTATTTATTTGATAGATTTTGTAATAAAAAAAAATCGATCGAGCGAATATTTGAAATGATATGAAATTCTATTGATCAAATTTCGCGTTGGAACATCCTCTTTAAATCATACAAATTTCATTAAAAATATATAGAAATCCATAGTATGGAATTCTAAAGAATCTGACGGATTCTATGGAATTATATTAAAATCCATGAATTCCATAAGATTCTATACAACTCAAAAATTCCATTAAATTCATGTTGAGGACACTCTCAATCTTTTTTTCGCCTAAGTTTATTATTCCTCTGGCTGCCCCGGATCCTACACAATACCATCTTCCTTGTACTATCCACATTATTTTATATTGAAATTTCTGTCTAATTTAATCCAGTGTGCCAAATGAGCTCTTATGCACTAAATAATATGTTTTCCATACAACATCACTTGTGATGACATTGAATGGCAATTCCATTTAAATTAGCTGCAGTCTATACATGTTTCTGAATTTATTTAAAATCATTGAATGTTAACTCCATGTAAATCAGTTGCATGTATGCATATCTATACATGTTTTATGTCTGTACACGTGTAGCCATATAGGATATTGAGTGCCGTAATCGGAACTCATAGAAAGCTTTTGTAATTATTTATTAGAAGATAAATAAATCTTAAGTTTGACTATTTGCGAATCCAAAAGTGAAATGAAAAAAGAAGCGATTTTGTGGACTTTGGTTCCCTCCCTAGAGCACTCTTTCGTTTCCGTTTTCCACGAAAGAAAAAAAGTAGGACATTTGACCACCGATTGAAGTACAATTTTTTTTTTTTTGCGTGTTTGATTGATATAATGAAAGAGACAAAGAAGAAGTGATGGCGAGAGCCGACAAGATGGGTGGAGCACCCCTGTTCAAAAAAATTATTAGGAATTAATCTAACCGTAGAACAAGAAGTTCGTGAATCCTACAATGCCACGAGCAAATACTCCCTGTCCTCCTAAAAATAGTCATCTTTTTATTTAAACTTCAGAAAGAAAGTGTAATATAATTAATGGTATTGGAAAAGTAATATTTAAAATCAAATTTTCTTGTGTGCCCGTTCTTTTATTTGTTATTCCATCTTAAATCTTTTTGTTTCCCGATAAATAATGCATAGAAGTGCACTCAACATGACATACACTAAGAAAGTGAAATATAATTTAGGACAGATGAAAAATGGATAGACGACTTATTTGCGGGATGGAAGAAGTATACCTTAGAGTAGTGTGTTCGAGTGGCAATTGTTTTCTAGAACAAAGTTTCATTTTCCATGAGAAAATTTTCCATTTTATGTCAAAAAATAAAGATTTTCGATGAAACAAAGGAATTATTATATATAAATTCCCATGGGCGTGTTTCCACTCTAAATAAATTCTAATTTACTTTCCATCCTCTAATCAAACACATGTTTTCAGACCACTAGAAAATCACTTGTATAGTTTCATAATCTTCGAGGACATGTTTTTTGGAATTAATGAAAAAAATTTTAAAAAAGAAACTCAAGATAACATTT
Organism: Nyctanthes arbor-tristis; assembly: GCA_963692815.1. NCBI lineage: Eukaryota > Viridiplantae > Streptophyta > Magnoliopsida > Lamiales > Oleaceae > Nyctanthes > Nyctanthes arbor-tristis. The sequence goes on from CAVNYN010225044.1 coordinate 3,530, forward strand.
TGTCATTTATTTGAGTAACATTTTCAATGAAAGTTGATTTTTCAAGAGAATGTGTGGTGGAAATATTAAAAAAAATAATTGTTGTCCAGTGTGAAAATTTGGTTCCTTGGAAAATATGTGATTGATATTAAAGTTTAAATTTTTTACCAAAATTATATATATATATAACTCTAGAGAACATCTATTTACGTACGTACAATTGATTATAAGTTCGTACTAAGAGGACGAGCCTCTTTTAAGAACTTCTTGAAAGTTTTGTTAAAAAACTTCCCACTTATATGGTGTGTGTTGATACGTGTTATGTGAATTTAAAATATACATGACTTGAGTTTAAAATAAATATGACGTGTATCTATGCACGCTACATAGGTAGAAATTTTTTTATCAAAACCAACAAAACTGTGATTTTTTTTGAAAATTTTCGCCTAAGGGGACATGCCCTTAACGTAAGTTAAAATTCAATAGTTTCTTTTTCTTTTTCTTTTTTCCTGATTCTTTTTCCCTTTTTTTCTCTAACAAGAAATTGTTGTATATAGATAAATAAAAGAATAAATAATAATAATATAATTAAGTTATCTTAAGGACGAACAATTTGTCACGTAGTCGACAATGTCACGGAGTAATACATATATATAGTACTATATTATATTAACATCTTTTGCGTGGTATCTTCAATGCATATACACGGCATGGGTTTCCAATAATTTAGCATTATCTTTTGTTACACAAAATCATATAATAATATGTGTCTCCACCCTTTTTATTTTCGTGTCCGCGGAGACAAACATCCCTCCCCCAGTTTCATTTCCATGTTCGCCGGAGGCAAAATGTGAAACGGCAAGATTTCACAATCAAATACGTGTCCTCTACTTACTCGGAATTTCATGCAAGAATCTTTCAATACTAAGTCACAGATCGATAGAGATTTCAAAAATATTGTCTTAGAATATGTAAATCATCAACAATTCAACAATAATATTTAAAACAATGTTCCGTTAATTTAATCAACTCAACACATATCTGATATGTGATATCGAATAAAGTTAAATAATACGAAGAACGGAGCGCGATTCTACACTCAACCTAAACATCAACCTAATGGTCAAACTGAGATCGGATGAAATGCTTTGACTTTAGAGAAAAAAATGAAAAAAAAAATTATTATTGAACAAAGACGTGATTATGGTTACTAGAGAGAACACGACATCTAAAAGTTTCTATCATTGAGAACAGCTCAAGTAAATGCTCTCCCACCTAAACCATTGACTCATCGTACGACAATATATTGCTCTTTAATTTCAACATTTGGTATCCATCAAGTGGGCGGAGTCTGCCGTCGATATTAGATGTGTGAAAATACTAATTTATATATTAAATTTTTTGTACAATTATTTATATATTAAAAATTTTTTTACAATTATTTATATGATCAAAAAATTCTTTTTTATCAAAATAGGATGTACCCAAGCCCCCACCTACGCCCCTCATCAACATTGTATTTCCTCTTCCATTTCATGAGTTTCATCAGACACTCTCGACATCTCAAAAAATGTATAAGATACATAATGACTTTAAATTACATCTCGAGACGAGTTTCTCCTTACGAGTTTTGAACGTTCAACAAGCTCACCAAAACCCAATAAATTCAGTAAGGAGACCTTTTACATTATGAATTGGTGATTAAACTATCACTTCTTCTCGACTTTTGTTATCAATTCAGTATTTTATGTGTAACATTGTAGGTTGTCCTTTTACATTGTCGACTCAAAATTTACAGTACGATGATAGTGGTTGTTAAGAAATGATTAGTAAGTAAAATAGAATAATTATATTGTCTGTCATGCGTATCAAGGCTAGTAGACCTCGGGTTTGTCGGTGATTCAGAAGTGATTAAACTAATCAAATCCCTTTGGGAGAAGAAGTGAACCATGAAATTTATAGTGTGAATTAAGGAAAAAGGCATTTTTATTAGAAGTAATAATAATACTGTCAATTCCTTTCAAAATAATAACAATAATAATAATAATTAGTTCTATATACTTCTTACAAGTGGTATAATAATATGCATAGATATTTTCACAAAGAAAGAGAGAGGAAGAGAGATAAAACTAATAATATTTTTTATTATGTAATCTAATTAGGATACTAATAATTCAGTCATGTCGGTGATTAACTAAAATAAGTTAACTAAAAAAAAAAGTGAATAATGAAAACTGCGTTGGTAGAAAATTATGAATGAATAAGATTATATATCTTTCTATTTGTGTTTAAAAAAAAAAAATCTGATATGTTTGACAAAATAGGGTAATTTCACCATTTTATCCATAGATTATATTTTCCCCCACAAAATGCACGAGTGAAATTATAATATCACTTATATTTTATCAATAATTTTTACATATAGTATTTTCCTTACATTTATGACACGTCACAAATAATGTAAATAAAAATGTGCAATAACATATGATAGAATCATATCATTTTGGTACAACAAAATCGAACCAAATGTTGCATTCTTGAAAATCATGTTAAGAAAAGATTGAGCAATTACATATTTGGCGCATGATTTTGATCAAATACCTGGTGTCATCACAACACGAAAAAGATAATATGATATAATATTATATTATGTATCATTTATGTTGTGTTTGTACTTTACTCGACTATACAGTCTCTTTGAGAATGTAAATTGATCCACGACAGTAAAGTTCAATTGATTGTACCACAATGTAATCGAACATGTCAACTAATAAATAATAAAATGCATGAATCTGTTTATAAAATTCGGACCTGTCAACTAAAATGTTTAGCATGCTCAATAGTTTACAGATAGAACATATGTACGAATATATTTATGGTTACAATTTAACAAATTAGTAATAAATAATAATAATAACAAATTATTATTATTATTTAACAAATAATAAATAATAACATCATTACTACTACTACTATACTAAATTAGTAATAAATAATAATAACATCATTACTAATTGAGCATTTAACAAATTAGTAATAAATAATAATAATAACATTTAACAAATTAGTAATAAATAATAATAATAACATCATTACTACTACTACTATACTAAAACCCACGTCTTTCTTTCAACATTGCTTAATTATCCCTCTATTTATAAATTCACTTGATTCTTTTTAGTTTCTTCAGAAAATGAACTAAAGTTCATGAATTTATAATTATAGTTTAATTTAATTGGTTGAACTGTCTTATTGTTTAATCCTAATAATAATAATTAATTAATTCGGTTAGATCTTCACCTAATGTGGGCAACTAAGATTCATTATCATTTCTTGTGGCCGTACGTCTTAGTTAACTTTAATAACGCGTTGAAATGTCTAAGTATGTAGAAGGAAGGACCATTCAATGCTTGGTTTAACAAAACTGTATATTTATTGAAAGTACAATTACAATATGAATTTTAGTAGTTCAAATGTGCAAAGATATAAATTCTATTGAAATACAAAGTAAAGAAGTAAAACTAACACAGTAACCCTTATATAGAGAAATCGAACTTGAGACTTCTGAACCCTTAGGCTAACCACCTAATAACCAAATTATTTGGTTACAATTAATTAATTATTATAGTCTCAAAAAACAAGTCATTATTGTTACTCTTAAGAATTAAACTTCAATATTGTTCTAGAACATTTTCGTATAAACCCTTTTATAGACAACTTTCACATAATTACTCTATCTTTTTTTTTTTTTTAATTATATAGTGGGAGATTGGAGATGGGATGGATAATGGGGGAGGAGTAGATGTTATTCGAACTTGGAACCTCCCGCCCGGAACATGAATACTTAACCATTGTAGCACTTGTTCGAATAACACTATATTTTTTCTATATATACATGATTTATAAAATTTTACGTCTTTTTAATAATTAATTAAGAGAATTATTTTTTATTTTTTCAAAATTAATTAATTAAGAGAATTATTAAACACAGAAGAAAAATCTTTCCCCTAAAAAAAAGAAAAAAAGAATGCAGTAGAAAAATCTAGATTGCATTGAAATATTACTTGATTCAAAACATACGGTCCCAGATTAAGAAAAAAATTTTGGTATTTCAATACTCTTCATCAATCAAGAACCAACATTTGTGTTTATTGCATATCGAAATTTTGTTCCCCCAAGATAAATAGATAAAAGGTGAAAAGTGCATTGAGGTCCTCTAATTTTTCAAAATGTGCAGATGAATTTTTAACCTTTTATTTCTAGCAAGAAGTTCCTTAACCTTCGGTTGATTTGGATAATTAACTTCGGTTCAAGTTTCTATAAGTTCAACCTTTGACCTCCTTTCGTGCTTCTGCAATAATTTATATAAAAGGTAAAATTGTAGTTTAATAATATATAATATTAAAGGTAAAAATTGTAGTTTAATATTATGTGTTTCTAAGTACAAAAAAGGTGAAGGGTTGATTTAATAATATTTGGATGCAAATCGTTGAAAGGTTATTTAACTAATGGTTACTAAAGGGCCGTTTTGTTGCAAAAATATAAGGTTGGCAACCTATTTATTCTATTCGGTAAAGTTGAGAAATTCAAATGCAACTATCCTATAGAAAGATAAAAGAACATGTTAATAGATAAAACTCGATAAAAGTCAAATCATAACTACACGCCCTTTAATGAAAGGAAAAAAGGCCATGCAAAATTAATATGAACACAAAAAAGACCGCCAGCATATGCAGTCTACTTCCCTTTCCAAAACTTGTCTAAAATTGGGCAAGAAATTCATTTTCAAATATTGAAATGTAAAAATTTAACGAATATATACACTAAGCAAAGGAAGACTGGCAATTGGGAAGACTTTCTCTTTGAATTATTGCATCCAAATGGCCAGAAAAATAGTCATATCAATATTATTTTATATAAGTTGCTTAGCTTTCAGCCACTAAGATCTAGCAATTAAATTATTACAACACAAGTCAATGAACCAAACATTTTTTGACAAACAAATCATGGGTTAAATCATTTTATCATTTTTAACCTCAACTAACCAATAATTTATGTGTTGGAAATGGTAAATCCTAAGCTATATAAAGGGGTGCTTTGGAGGGTTCTTAGCACCAAGCAAAAAACCCCTAAACACAATGGCTACAATGGCATCTTTGATTGCCACTCTAATGGTGGCAATAGTGGCCCTTTCTTTCCCTTTTGAAACCAATGCAGATTACCATTACTCGTCTCCTCCACCTCCGGTCTACAAGTCACCACCACCTCCAAAGGAGCATTACGTGTATAAGTCGCCTCCTCCACCTCCTCCAGTCCACAAATCACCGCCTCCACCAAAGGAACATTACGTCTATAAATCTCCACCACCACCACCACCTGTCTACAAGTCACCACCTCCGCCAAAGAAACATTATGTATACAAGTCACCACCTCCGCCAAAGAAACATTATGTATACAAGTCACCACCACCACCTCCCCCTGTATACAAGTCCCCACCACCTCCAGTCTACAAGTCACCACCTCCACCAAAGAAGCATTACGTGTACAAATCTCCTCCCCCACCACCTCCAGTTTACAAGTACAAGTCTCCTCCGCCACCTCCTCCAGTCCACAAGTCCCCACCACCTCCCGTCTACAAGTACAAGTCTCCACCCCCACCAACACCAGTCTACAAGTACAAGTCTCCACCCCCTCCAGTCTACAAGTACAAATCTCCTCCCCCACCACCTCCGGTCCACAAGTCTCCACCACCACCCGTTTACAAGTATAAGTCTCCTCCGCCACCACCTCCCGTCCACAAGTCTCCACCACCTCACCACTACTACTACAGCTCTCCTCCTCCTCCTCCTCCTCATCACTACTAAGAATCAGCAACCTCATTTCCAATGTAAGTAGATAAGCTTGATAAAAAAATTTTCCTCCATTATAAGTTGCTGATCAGTTAATTAGAAAACTAGCTACCTTTGAAACACTTACATATTCTACAGTTTACAGGCTATATAATTAGTCTTAAAATTAAATATTAAATTTTCAACTTTGTTAAGAAGATCAATATACTTCAAACGTGGTTTTTAAGTTTAGTTTTATGCTCCATTTTACCCATATGACATGAAATTAGTTTGAGTTAATTAGCTTTAGTACTTCATATCCGAATGTTCCAATGTCAGTAATTAAATGAGTTCTTGCAGGAAAGAAGAACAATTTCCAGAATAAAGAAGAAATATATGGACACGGGATGGGCTTAAACTGATTTTTGAAGAGAAAGTTAACGCTATATATGGAAGAAGGAAGAGGAGCAGAATAATAATCTTTAATGCAGCAGAGAGTCTCATAATTTGCTTCATGTTTTTTATTTCATTATTCAGATTTGTGTGATTGTGTTTGTACTGTGTTTTACGTACCAAAAGGCATGCACATTTGTCAACATTTGGTCTTCTTTACATACGTTATAATAAAGTGATGTTATTGTTTGTTTATTTGGGTTCTTGACTTTTGTAATTTCTTATCTTATGTTCTTCCAAGTTCCAACGCTTCTCATTCTCTTATATAATACTACCTTCTTCCCAAAAAGATAGTCTAATTTTCCTTTTTTGTTCGTTCCAAAGTATGGTCTGATTTCTTTTTCAAAAAGTAATCAAAATATTAATTATCTTATATATGCCGCTATTTAATGTGCATAATTATAAAAAAAATAAAATTATTAAAGTGAAATAATTAATAAATGAAAGGATATAATCGGGAAATAGTGTTAAAATTTACTTTTTCAATATTATTAAATGGACTTTTCTTAATCTTCGTGAAAAAGAAATACGACTATTTTTTGGGACGGAGGTAGTATATTATTATTGAAAAATAAAACTAAAAAGGTCCTTATTTTTGACAATAATTAGAAGGTGTTTCAATCTAGTCGATAAATAAGAGAATTCCTTTTCCATAGTTAAATAAATTATATAAGACGGATCTGTTAATCCAAAATTTTTAGTATAGTTACCTCCCTTTCACAAAGAGATATAATCCTATATTTCATTTTCATCCATATCAAAATATAGAATACTTTCTTAAAATGTTATAAGATTCTCATAAGTGCGTTGCATAGGAAGATCGAATTCAAATTATATAAGTCAAACTCATAATAACTTTTTAGGAAATTCACAATGAGAAGTTATATGTAATTTTTTCTTTTTTGAATTAATGCATTTTATTTAATTTATTTATCTTTCAAGCATAGTTCTTAGAATGATAGATAGGATATTAATCACCATTGAATGGTAATCAAAATGTACAATAAACAAAAAGGGAATAGGCGAAAATGAACTTAGATAATAATCACACAATTATAAAAAGCATAAATATTTATTAAGAAGAGATAGAAATTAGAAAATAAGATTAATAAAAAGGTAGAGGGAGAATTAGAAATAACAAAAAAGATAATAAATAAGAGGGGGAAAAGTAGTTTTTACTGCACTAGTTATCAACGGAATAAGACAAATTACTGAAATATCTCCACATATAGCAAAATGAATTTTTTTTTTTGTTGGGGGGGTGTTATTGCAGTCAGCTTGTACCACAACTCCTTTCATTTAATTATTATTACTATTATTACTATATGTAAAGTAGTTGAGATATTTGTTTTTCTTATATACTCCTATTTAATGTATATTATTATATCAATAAAATAGAATTATTAAAGTTGAATAATCAATAAATGAAAATGGTATCTAATAAGAAAATGACGTTAAATTTATTTTTTCAATACTATTCTTAAATGAAATTTTCTTAATTAATGTGAAAAATAAGAAAAATGCTATATTTTTGAGATGAAGATAGTAATAAAGATTAAAGATATACTATCCCCTCTCAAAAAGATAGTTCAATTTTCTTTTTTCATTTGCTTCAAATTATAACCCATCTTCCTATGTAAAAAGTAGTTAAAATATTAATTTTCTTTTATACCCTTATTTAATGTGCATTATAATCAATAAAACATCATTAATAAATGAAAGGGTATATTAGAGAAGTGATATTAACTTTATATTTTCGACATTATTAATTACATTTTTTTAATATTTGTGAAAATTGAAAATAGACAATTTTTGTGATACGGACATAATAGTAATTTTAACATGTCCTTTTATTAATTTTTCAACTGTACATTAACCTTTTTTAAGATAAAAAGGAAAAATCCGATGCATCAAACAGGCTTTGGAATACCCCTCAGTTTCACATAAAAAAATTCTGTTACTCTAAGTACTGAACATTCAGTACTCCTCACTTTCACACCCCATCATTTTTCAAATGACACGTTAAAGTACACAGTTCTAGAATATTGAAATCCTACCACAAATTTGACCCATTTTATTATTATTATTATTATTATTATTATTATTATTATTATTATTATTATTATTATTATACGGCCATATGAGTTCAACTTTGATGGTGCTTTTTATTTTAAGAGTGGTCTCGCGATTTTTCAACGTGCGATATAGTTAAGAATTTTCTACATATAAAAGTATCATATTAGCCTCCTAAATAACTAAAAAGAGACTTATACAATTTTGATCGCCTTACACCGGACCTAAAAAATAAGGTTGAAAATGATCAAAATGGCATTGATGGATCTTCTTCTTAAAAGTTATTACATTTTAATATTGGATCTCATGATTCAATAGATAATATCATAGCAACTAAATCATGTAGTTCTACACTGATAATTGTCACCGGTTTTTCTTTGGAGTCTAATAGATTATATGGTAGGATCTCATTGGACATATTAGGGGATGAGTCCTCGGATGTATCCAATGGATCCTACCACATAATTCATTAGATACTATAGTGTCCAATAAACTCTATAAAATATGTGTAATTGCCACTTACTGAATACAATAGTAATAATAGCAGGGGAAAAGGAAAAGGCAACAATCAAATAGTAATTGTCGCGCTTTTGGTGAGAGATAAGTTGACAAATTTGTAGAATCCGCCTCCATGTCCACAGGTACTATAACGGTACCAGCGGTTGGTATTATAATATTCACGTTTACAGTAATAATTGCAACTCGCTCTTAATATGGCAGTTATATTCATTAACCATCTTCACACTCTAGAACTTATATTTTCCACCATAAAAGTCATTAACAAATCTAACTCATAACAACCGCACATTTTTTCATAAATAATAATTTCCCACACGTCCCTATAATCTCTCTCTCCATTTTCACCACATATTTCAAACAAAAATCTATTTCTATCTCAAAAGCTAAAAAAGTATAAAAATTCTAAAGAGACATGAAAATGAGACATTATTAAATGACATTCTCTTCCGATCTCAAATTCATTGAATGATGAAAAAATAGCCATGTAATCATCACCCAATGAATTTGTGACATGTGTGAATATCACTTAATAATGTCATTTTTTCATGTCCCCTTAAAATTGCCCTAAAACAACTACAAAGAACGAAGTTGTGTGAAGAAACTAAGGTTCCAGACTGCCCTACAATAGAAAACAATTGTGCGTCCAAATACAAAAACTCCAATATGCCCTTAGCCTTTTACTCAAATTATACTTAATAAGAGTATTTACATTAGTGCTGTTAGATTTAACTATTCACATAAGTAAAAAATAGAGTTTTTAATGATTGTTAAATGACACGTAAGCAAATTAAATTTAACTATTAATTTGTGTCACATTAGTGGTTCTAAATAAGAGTGTTAAATTTAATTTTCAATTCAATAGTCAAATAGTGAGTCAATCACAATTCAATTAAAATAAAAAAAGAACAAATAATACCATACAAAGTGTTAAGTTTATTGTTAACTTTAACAATGAAACTAACAACTTGTTAAATTAAATGGTGTTAGCAACTACTTTAACACTATCAATGTAGGTAGTTTTTTGAGTTGTTAACTAATAACTCCACTAACAACCTACTTTAACACTACCAATGTGGATACTCTAATGAATTTCTACTTATTATTAAAAAAAGACCGAACTAAATTTCAATTTGCGAGGTGCTTCAGTAGGACTTACATATCTATACACACTTATACTACTAAAATGCATATTGTAAATGTGTTTTTTAAAAAACGAATTTTTTTTTGAAAGAATAATGAAATTATTTAATTGGCCGGATGTTTGAAATTATTTCTTGCAAAAGGTCGATTAGTTTCACCTAATCGCAGTTGAATATTGTGCTAATTGATTAATTAATCAATTCTATTATATTATCATATGCGTTAGAATTTAGAAACTATACTAGTAGAGTATTAATTTACTCAATAAAATTTGGGAGTTGTGGGACTCATTCATTTCATTGGACTCAAATCGAGGCATTTATTTTAACAGAATGAAAAATGTTGATGCATTTAAGGGTTGGTTTGGAGCCAATATAATTTATTCCAATTATAAACAAATTCATTATTGTACTCTTTTAAACACAAGTCAATCATAGCAGTTGACATGTTTTATTGATTTGATTGATAAGATTATCATCATCATATTAATAAAATGTGTCAAATATAATAATTAATAAGGGTTTAAAAAGAACGATAATTACTTTCTTCCTAGCTAATGATGATGCGATATCTTCAATTCGCTTAGTTATTAACAAATTAGTGTTCACAATTTGTGAAAGTCGTTCTCTTTCTCTCTCATTAATAATTGATCATCAAAATGTCTAATTAGAGGCAATCACCGTCAAATTAGCAACTGGATAACACGATTTGTGTAACTTTTGACTTGAAAAACCCCACTTGTATTTACAAGTGCACAACATTTTAGACTTCTTGTCCATTCATGATTTCAAACAAAACGGTTAACTAAACAATTTTTTTTTTTTTTTTTTTTGGTGGGGGTTGGGGATTTTGGATTAAACATTTTATTATATATGCCTGTTGAAAGTAAATTACTGGTGTTTTGTTTGAGCTCATCACGTGGATGAACTTGCGAGGGGCATGAGGTAATTTTTATTCTGTACAAACTTTTATGTACATTAACACAAAAAAAATATAGAACCATACGTATGCGACCATATAGTGCCATACAAATATATAGCGTACATCGATATACGCTATATGGTCCATACAGATATATAGTGTACATCGATATACGCTACATAGTTGTGATTTCCCATGTGGCGTGTCCTTATGCACACCACATAATCCTATGACACTATATAATGCCATAACATATGGTGTTAGATTAGAACTCTACATTAACGCTAAAAACTCCTTTCACTATAATAACAAATTTTGCGATTAGATATTCACTAATTCTTGGCAAATACCAAATAAGTTGGAAAATTTTAAAAAAAAAAAAAAAAAAAAGCCAAAAACAAAACACAAAAACCTCTTTGAAAGTAAAACCACCAATAATTTTAATTCATATATACATCTACATATATATATATATATATAAAATAACATCGGCCTCATAAAATAAAGAAAAATATATCCACAACTCGTAATTTAACATACTCCATCCGTCTAAAAAAGATAGTCCAGTTGCTATATCAAGTGTATATTTTAATTTTTCATTTTCATGTTTACCCCTATTTACTTAACAAATTTAAACTATCTTAGTACACACATATTTTAAGGAAAAGAGTAGTGCAAATTTCAATGGACACATTTTAGTGGACAGAAAACAGTGAAGACTTAAAAGGAATTTTAATAGACACATTTTATATTCATTTCATTGTTAATTATTCGCACATCATTAATTAAGCATGAAGATTAAAATTGGAACAACACCTATAAAATTAATATTCTAACAAAATTCTCTACTGATTCTTAATCTACGTAAAATTACCTACCGTCCTACAAAGTAGGACGGAGGGAAAATTTGGTTTTTGAATGAGGGCTATTACTTATGTTGACAATTCACAACTCGAAGTTTAAAATGCATCTAAGTTTCTACCTCATAAGTATGGTAGAAACACCATTAAACAGCAGTCATCACACTCCATGTCCACCTCTTCTCCATTTCAACCTTGAGACAACCAAAACCATAGGTCACATGTACAAACAAAATTGCATTTTTAAACCCTCAAAATATGAAGAAGGAAAACCCAAGTTACACCATTTTCCCTAGTGGATCCCAAGGGGGGAACAAAATTCTGGTACTCCAAGAGTACCATACTCTAAAGGGGACAAGAGGCACATTACACAGAGTTCTTAGAAACCAGTTGTGCCATCAAACACGACATATATTTGACATGTAACATATTTTTCCCTTTTCCCATACAATACTGTTCAACTTCAACATATATCAAACCATGGTCGAAGTACAAGTCATCAGACAACCTCTCTCTTTCAGGGAACCATGGTCGAAGTACAAGTCATCAGACAACCTCTCTTTCAGGGATAAAGCATCCATATACATGGTATAAGTTGGTATTGCTAACTGGGTCATAAATGGACACAGCAATAGTATCGTGGGAAAAACGTACTTCCTATTGAGTATTACACCACCTATATAAGAATAACAAAGCTAAATTCAATTTCAATCTAAATGGTGACAACTAAAGCTCTGACTAGTTGCTATCAAAATGTGCCGACTTCTTATCCAAAATGTTCATTATGTATTCAGATGCCATTAGGTGCACCCGAAGTATCCTGTAGAAAAGCGTCAAAGAAATTAGTCACAGTTAACGATTGCAAACCTTAAACAAGTACTTGTGTGCGTGCGCACGAGCATGCACATATAGAAGATATCTCTGTACCACAAGAACAAGTTCACTTAGGATTAAACATGCTCAGTGCAATTTTTACAAAATTTTCATGTTGGTAATCAAACTCAAGTTTATAGCAATAAGATCACTGCATCCCTATTGGTCTGTTAAACGGCAACGGACACCAAATGAATGATCAAATTGTTACAAACATGTAAGTTTAGTGACCCAACCGTGATAAAGTTTGAACTTCGCGCTCCAACCAGAAAAAAAAAAAGGGAATAAGAAAAGAGATTCACAGATCATCAGTGCTTTTACCTAGTTCAAGTTCTACCTGAACTTCCTGTGAGAGTTCTTCAAGTTCAACTCTGATTTCCGCAAAAGTAGGGCGATTATCAGGAACTGCGTCCCAACATCTTTGCATCAAGTCTAGCAGCTTTCGATGACCCTTTTTGGGAAGTTCTGGCCGAAGACCCTAGAAAATAGGGTCCCATAGGAATCAAGAGGCATGTCAATAATTGTAATGGCTGAGTATGTATCAAACAAGATTCATTATCTCTTGAATCTAATTCCTATCTGATCTCATTAAAATGGAAAAGGGGGGGGGGGGTGTAAACGAAACGCCAAAATGAACATGGGAGAGTAAAGAAGATGAGTAACTTTCTTCTACACTTGGGTATAGCGTTATGCACTCAGCTGTATTGATGTTTTGCTAGGCTAATTACAACTTCAGAGTATAAAGAAGATGAGTAAATTTCTTCTACACTTGAGTATAGCATTATGCACTCAGCTGTATTGATGTTTTGCTAGGCTAATTACAACTTCAGAGTAACAGCATTGTTTATTTGTACTTAGCCATCTCTTAATCAGCTACAAGTCAGGAATACAAATAATCATTTTTTCATAAGATGCTCATGAGGCCTGCATGATCTCAATCAATAGTAGAACATTAGAGAAATTCAAGTCACAGAATTAATATGGAATCTTTAAGGCATCTACAATTAGGATTCCACGAGTTACATGGAGTCATATTCAAGTTCCTCACATTGCATTGGCATTGCAATGGTACTCGGCAACTCGGTGGTTCTCCTGTTGTCATAATATTTATTGAAATGAAAAGGAAATCGAGCTTCTGGGTACAGATTTTTCATTGAAGAGTATAAAAACAAGCTTGATTCATAATGCTTGGGCTAGTAAGTGACTTGCGTGCTCTGGGATATTTTTTATTATAGTAACGGACGGACACCCTACCACACAGAATTGCATCACATGGAAAATGAACACAAGCACACCGATATGCGGATGAGTTCAGTTTCTCAGTTAGTCAAGTTATGTTAAATTACAGTCATCAGGGCAGGGGTAGAACATTGTGTGAAAAAGTAGGCCACAAACCTGCCTGACTCCTAGTGCAGCCTGTAGTGGTGTCATGGTATCATACGGAACCTGTAGCTCCAACAATAGAATGAAATTTATTTGGCGAAGACAACATGATCTCTCTCATTTTCTAAGATATAGCTGATATGTATTATTATAAGATAATATAAATTCAAGAAAAACCTTTGCGGTCACAAGCTCCCAAAGAACTATAGCAAAACTGAAGACATCTGCTTTTTGATCATAGGGTTCATGATTTATCACCTGTAGTCCAGAGATTGCAAGAGAAAAAGAGATCAAATCAACAAAACAATTATTAATTCCAAACGCCACATAATTGATGCTTCCAAACCAGAACCATATGTTTATAACTCTAAAGATATTGATGCATAGTGCTAAATTTGACACATAACAAAATTATGGCCGAGGAATATGAATGCATGCCATCAGATTATCAATACCAATGTTTAGTAAGGTACTCATACAAGTCTAGAATACAAAGACGGTTCAATTAAAATGAAGACAAGAAGTATGCAATGTAACATCTATGCACCATTTTCAGCCCCCACTACTTTGACCCACAGGCATCTGAAATTTGATATTGATACATTCAAACTCCTAATGCCTCCAGAGCATTAGGAAACAATTATTCTTAGTACTACTCTGTCAACACAACTTATCTGAAAACAATTATGTATTACAAAACAAACATAACTGCGCCATGAGATCATGTTTGGTAAACAAGATTAGTCAGCATGCCCCACCCCCACCCTCACCCCAACACACACACACACACACACACACACACACAAAAACACACGCGAACGGGCGCGCACAGAGGTTAGTATCAAGGTGAATTGTCTAAATAATATTCAAAATAATGTCACCTTCATTTATCTTCCCTAGACTAGTTTGGAGTATGAAATATAATCAGACTCGATAAGATAGTTGCAGAAAGGATACTTTTTCAATTATACTGTTTGGAATTAAAACATCAAGAATATCATACTCCTTAATAGCATCGACCTCCTACTGTCCATATAATTAAACTTTTTATCTGGTCTATTCCGGTGTACCAAACATGCTCTTAGAGTCTAGCATGGTATATTTCCAATTTGTAAATGTTCAATAATCATGAGTGCAGACCCATAAATGATTGTACAAAAGGGTCAATCGCCAGTTCTGTAAAGGGCATGAATGAGTGCAGACCCATAAATGATTATACAAAAGTAGTGTCCATACTTTCCAGCAATCATCTACCTCAATGTAAACTACTTCAGCTCCACGTCCATATTACAGTCTCGAGCACAACCCTTCCCGACATAATAAACGAAAACACAATTTCGTGACCCTTATATTGTCCAAATATTGCAGTAATCCATTAATCATTATTCCTACGTCAACAAGCTATTTTTTATGACAGCCAAGTGTTTTTAGATGCCCTCAATCCTGTGACAGATTAGACATAAAAGATTCCAATATTGCAATACGTGAGCAAGAGTAAGACCTCAGGTGCCATCCATCTATATGTTCCTGTCTCTGCTGTCATAACCCCATCATTATTCTGGAAACGAGCAACACCAAAATCTGCCACTTTAACGACCTACAAGTATATCCGCGAACTGGGTTTCAGTTACACTGAGTCATAGTGAATCCAGATAAGAGCAATTAAAAAGAACAAATAAACACACAAACCCAGAAGAAACCAGATGTTATTAAAAGCAAATGATTAGTAAGAAACTATAAGCGGTATGTACTAGAAAGATGATAAGCCATTTTCTTTATACCCAGTAGAATATTTTAAATACTTCATGCAGTCGATAGAGAGTGGGACATATAGAAGAGCATGAAGTTGATTTCTCATTTTTTTCACTGTTAAAGAAATGAATTATCTGTATCTGATATAACAGAGCACATGGGACAGTGCATGTATTCAATGGCCTTACTTCCAATCTCCTATAATAAATGTTTAAAATGATTTAAGTATGACAAGATGTTACAAATACATTATAGAGTGTTTGGGATATGAGAAGACTCAAGAAAGCATGCCATTTTCTCAACCTCATATTCTGAGTACAAATCTGATACTCACATTTTCTGTGTAAGCTACAGTTTTTGCACCCTTTCTTAGAAGTTTTGAATGAGGTTTAGTGTCGAAATAAAGTAAGGAATTAGTTAGTTTACTAGAAGTACTCGCTGTCGATGACAATTAAATAAATCCATTAGTTAGCCAGCGTCTGTACAGCATAGTTTCTACAAATTCATTGATCAACTTGAAATCATCCTGAGCTTTGTAAGCTGCATTCATATCCATCACATACAATTCCAGGTTAAGAGTTCTTTTAACGAGTTTCAATCATAACCTACACAACCAATATCTGCAGCTTCCTGGTAATATTACTAAAAGCAAGAGAAGAAAACATTCATGACCAAAGAGATAAAAATCTGTAAGATCAATGTTCTAAGGAAGAAAAATATTCCATCACACTGCAATAATAAGAAAAGTGAAGTCATCCAAACCTTCTTTTATCCTAAATTAATATATGCAATTTAGATCACAACTCCCAGAATAACGAGCTACTTTCTATGTAAACTTACATTGTGAGCATCCATAAGCAGATTTGCTGTCTTCAGATCTCTGTGAATAACATTCTTTTGGTGCAGGTACTCCATGCCTTTGCACACATCAATTGCAAACTTCAGCAACTGTGAGAACTTCAAGACAACATGATTCTTGTGCAAATATTCGTAGAGGCTCCCTCCAGACATGTACTCTAAACATATTATTAGCAGTTTGATCAGTAAATTCTATAAGTGCTACACAGTAAAACTATTTTTACTAGTTGAAATCAAGACAACATAGAATCTCCATAACCAATTTTCTCTAAAATGAAACATAGATGTGAATCCAGTGGCAGTATTATCAAACTGTAACGTAATGTACTGATTCAACAAGGCTAAGACAATGCACAGACAACTTAAAGCACATATAAGCAGTTTGTGAAAATGTAAACTTGTTCAACCAGTAAATAATTAACTCTTCATTTGGGATTGGTGTGGGGGGTAGAAAAGCCAATTTGAAAATTTAACTCCTTTTCGATTCTTTTCATTTGCATGAAAGTTGAAGTAGAAATCAGTGAAATCAGGAACTTAATGATTAAAAGAAGCTAACCAATTCAAGCATCATGCACTGATGACGTTGAAAATACCATACCTGTCACTATGCATAAATGAGGCGACTTTGTGCATGCACCAATGAAACGAACAACATTTCTGTGTTGTACTTCCCTGCATCCATAAAACACCATACCAAGCTCATCTTAAAATTAAAATGACAGAGTATGTGGACTTCAATGATGTAGACAATTTAAAGATATGAAGACACAATCTAATGCTCTACATCATCTAAATATTGATACGTCAATGTTTTTGCACCAAGAAGGTGAATTTCATTTATAGATCACTTCAGTAGCTGTTGCCAGTTGATTCCTCAAATAAGTTAAACAAATTAAAGCTGTGGTCACAACATTTCTGATATTGAAGTGCATTTGTAAAAGTTTTCTTTAACTCTAGGATTATGTTCTCTTTGCCTCCAGAACTTCACCAATTCATCACATCTCAGCAAAGAGGTGCCCAGTCATAATGTTAACCTTTCCTCCAAATGAAGTTCCACCTCAAAAATAGACCTTTAACTGAACAAGGTATAATCCGTGATGAGCAATCGTCGTCAGAAATGACCAAAGAAGGCTGGCAGATTCTAAACAATGCAAAAGGTGGTTCTTGTCAGCCTTATTAAGTAATATACAGTATTTCACTCCCGTGGCTGTCTAAATTGCGGAGTACCACTCACCAAGTTGGCCTTTGGTTTTCCTTTTTCAGTTCTGCTTCCAACAGAGACTGTTTCTATTATCCTTTCTCAGTGCAGTATATTAGGAGGACAGCTGAGAATAATTAATTTCCAGTTTGGTAACACCTTATTAATTCCACAATATAGAGCCAAGATTGACCTTTAAAAAAAAAAAAAGGAAAAGGAAAAGTGGGAGAAGCTTATCAGAGACGAATTGATTCACCAAACCTTCCCAGTTAGTGTGATTCTGAGTGAACCTTGAAAAACTTCTTCAGATGGTATTCCACCAAATCCATATCATACAAACTCCAAAGTCGGTGCCAGTTCCAACTGTGCACTATATATTCTTCATAAACTACCCTTGCTTGTTCAGACTAGTCATCCAAACTACAACTGCAGGCAATGATGGTCATTGACTATATGTATCTGGCCTCCAACTTTTGGCTCAATTTATGCATCATGTCCAGTTCATGGAAGTTTCTTAGTACTACTACTGAAGAGAAAATATAATCCTTATGAATCAATGCTTTCTTTTCAGAAGCAACTATCACTTGTTAAGAGCAATACAATATTGGAAAACAGAAATAAAAATACAATGGAAGTCAGAAGAACCAGCGTGTGGCCACAGGTTAGACAATCTTAATTGATTCAGTAGGCATCTAAGGAACCTTCTGTGGCTCGCCATGCCCACTAGTAAAAGACTAATATTAACAAAGTCGTGATTCAGATGTACTGCTCATTCAGCAGCTTTTCTATCAAGACAGATCAATAATAAATTGGCATTTAACAATTTAAATGTAAATATCATGCAGACAGCAACTCCATTCACCTTAACACAGCAACTTCCTTTGCAAACTCATCCTCCAGAGACTCATTCAAATGCTCTGATCTAAGCACTTTAACAGCAACATTTTGACCAAGATATACTCCACGATACCTTCCATAAACAAGATAAATATTCAAGTAATGTCAGAGTGACCGAATAAACCACTATATGGTTAAGGCACTAGTATTTCTGGCATATCTATGAACATACAAATCTCCACAAGACCCAGCAGCAATTTTTTCCCCTATCTTCAAGGATCTCCAATCGATTTCCCAATCTTCATATTTTTCTTGTGCAGCAACGGCTTTCTCAATAGCTGACTGAGAATGTGATGAACCGGACCATGTTCCCTACACAAAGCAAAGCACACAAGATTTCATTGTTCTGTAGCTGTTTACCAAGATTGACCATCTTATAAGATTTAATAATCAACCCAACAGTGAATTGCATATATAAGGAACCTCAAGCATAAGAAAGCATATGGAACAGAGTGGGCAACTTGTAAGAATACTATCATAGCCTTGCGAGTCTAATTCAGCAGAAATCAGAAAATCAATCTGTAGAAATGATTTTTTAACTCTATCTTTTCCTTCTAGCATTTCAAGATAATAAGTTCAAACATATACAAAATTTTAAATAGGGCAACACTTCTCATGCTCTCCCACTTCATTCTTCATTATCTAGTGTTTTTACCTTTTTTTTTTTTTTAAATATATAATCAGGTAGGGGTATTCAGAAAATATGTAGGAATTAGAATGGTGCATGTCTATTAGATCCTATCACCTCCACAAGCATGTAACGAAAAAAATAAAAGACGTGACTAAGTAAACATAAAATGCTAGTAAGTTTCTACGCCACTTGAAAAAGTTGAATATTTCAGGGGTTAATGGTAATTATTTCCATCAAACACGATGGGAATGACCTTGGACAAATGCAAACCATCAGAGTAAAGGATCACATACAGAAGGGATTGCAAAACATTGTTTGACTACAAGGCTTGGTGACAAGTATTGACAGCTTGTTCTTCATAGATTCTAATCCACTAAAAAGCTGATTAACAAGTCAAACTTCAATACCAATTAGCACATATTTCCTATACTTCATTCATCTTATCGAGTACCCCTTAGGGACAATTGTACTATCTCCCAAGTATTCAAGACAAACTAATATCTTTCTTTTTCATATTATATATGAACTAATATTGTGCTTGTAGATATATAAACTACAAACAAACATAATCTACAATGCTAGGACCCCATGATTTAATATTGGAATAAGTAAGCTGCGTTACATTTATCAGTTGTGTTATAAAAAAATAAATATACCATATCCCTCATACTTCAACAACTGAATCTTTAAAGATCATAAAGAAGGAGGAGGGGATGAAATAAGAAAAATATCCAAAGGGAATTACCTCACTCTTGGATATTGATTTTCTCAGTTCTTCGTATAAACCCTCTGTATCCTGGTAATATGGTAGCAAAAAAAAAAAAAAGAAAAAAGAAAAAAAAAAAAAAAACTGGAGTCAGAAAAGATTCTTGTTGTTAAAATTCTTCTTATGTATAGAGCTGGCCTCTTCTGCACATTATACCATTGAGATTTACTATGGTGAAGACAAGACTTGTAGTGTCACACTATAAATCTTGTGTGTTGTGCTTCTTATTTATTGTTTTAAATTAATTTCATAACATTTGTGACGGCTGACATGGCAAACATCATAACATGGCTCCTCGCATAAATTTAGGCCTTGTAACAAACACATTGCGTTGTTAGGACTAAAGTCCCGACCTAGTACCTAATTCCCAAAAGAGATAATAATTGCATAAAAAGAAAATTCAAAGAATACATAAGATTTATAGCTGTTCACCCTCAATTTCAGAGCTACGTCCAATGGCTGTAGCTGAGCTGCAACAAATCAGGCTCCCCACATACTTACATGTTTAACAATGGAACCATCCTAAATTTTTGCCAGAAATTTGTGTACTATTATCAAAATTGGTAAACCAGTCAGTACCTCAACTGGCCATCCATCCACGACAAAGACGTCCAAAGAGTAGCCATCAGTTGTAGAAAATACATGTGCTTCACGGATGTTTAATCCTATGTCAGAAAGCAAAGCAGAAAGCTGCGATGACACAGAGCAAACATTCAAAAAATAAAATATTTAGACATAAAGAGGACTAAATGGTTCTTGATGTCTATTTTTGGAAGATAAAAAGCTTGTATTCAACAATTGAACTAGGCTACAGACACCTGAAGATAAGAAGAGACGATGTAGACATACAGAACAAGCAGGAAAACCCTGTATATGCCTTATGAAAATACACTATTAAGTGCAACCAACAGACCATGCCAAGCTGTTGAGCATGCTTGGAAATATCAAGGACAAAACACTGGTTGTTTAGATCTTAAAAGTGAAGTTTACACCTTCTTAAGAGTTACTTGCAGTGCATATTCTGAGTCATATTAACTAAATAAGGAAATCCACCTCAAAACATTACACGATGTTAGCCTACAACCACTGAGAATAACCAAGAACATCAGTCACAATATGACTTCGACAAGAAACAGTAACCATTTAATAGAAAAATTGCACACCCCTTCTCAAATTACCTGACTAAGAAGCTTGGGCTTGTCAATTGTTGAAAATATTATTTCATGTAATGGTACATATGGAACCTCCTGCCTGCACTATGCTTTTGAATGGTAAACTTTCTTTTGACATACGAAACAAATAAAACGTTACATCCATTATAAGGAAAAGTGCAGTTAGAGTTTTAGGAATCTAAAGAATACACCAAGGTCACACACAATTACAGAATAAAATTTTCTAGGAATAAGCATGTCTAATAATTACATATCCAAATTATTGACGTCATTAAAAGGAAATCACATGCATGGCTGATGGTCAAACACATTCCACCAGGCTCCGAAAATATACGGCATTAGATCAACATTGGTATTGGAATAGAATGGGTGGCCTTAACATAACGAAGA